>JABTTQ020000746.1:0-50000 GCA_016081115.2 Rehmannia glutinosa
GGTTAAATGGCTCGCAACACCACCAATCGGAAAATTACTACCCCGGATCGTTTGACAAGCTCTCCTTTGTTCAACCTCACCCTCGGGAAGATGATCTCGCAAGTTATCCGACTCCTTCAAAGAATCGCTCAAAGATAGCTTGGTTCGTTTCCTACTCCAGGCGTACAAGTAATTCTTAAACGGGATGAATTAATGGAACATTATGAAGACATGTTGAAGCGAAAAACCCCTTTTTATTAAAAATTTATTGAAATATTTATTACATTAGTAATCTCCTTTTGGGAGGAGAATACTTGTTTAGCCTCTCATATACGAGGCTTGCACTCGAAAATACATAAAACTTAAAACTAAAACACTCAAAATATTACAAATTTTTCACTCAGATTTTATTGTAAGAAAACTAAGGAAAATGTTCGATGTCCTCGCCTTCCTTCAAATCTCGCATTTTATAGATATAAGTCGGACTTGAAAGTCGGACTCCAAATCTTTCGATACTTATGACGCCACCGCTACGTCATATCCTCGCATTATTGCCTCGCCGGTGCCGTTTTTCTTTTTCTTCCGCGTGACTCATTTTGTGAAGGTTGTCGGGAATCTTCTAAAAAGTTGGTTTGCGTGGTCCCCGAGGAAAACGCGTTTTGTGAGTGGGCCCTTGTTTTTCCGTGCCTGGTCTTGCTTGGTCAGGTTTGGGTGAAAACCTTTCCCAAACTCGGGTTTCTTCTATTCGGGGCATGCTTGATAGATCCGGTCGATCCAACGGCCAACATGCGCCATATTACGAATTCCGGTAAGTTTCTTTGCTTAGGAATCTTGTTTTCCCAGAGAATTCTTCTTTTGGTCTCGAAGAGTTCCTCTGCAAATCCTCGTGGTTGATCTAGTCATCGAATTCAAAAGGAAAGATCCATTCGCCGAATTTTGGAAGAACTTGAATGGATATTTGACCTTGTCCATTTCGATTAGACAAACCCAAAGACCCCATGCTCAAATGGTAGAAGCCGTCTTGAAAATGCTCTTACTAACACTGGTCCTTCTTCCTTAGGGTGAAGCCGCTTAATGTATTTTAAAGCATTTCCATTCGGTCTTCTTATCTTGATGAAATGAAAAGCTTCATTAAAGCCTTTCTTTTTTGGTTAAGAGAGCGACCGATAAAATACGAGTTCAAAATATCTCCTCGGCCAAGTGTGGATTATTGGCCCAAGTCTCAGAAATCGCTTCCCCAATCTATTTCGGTAATTTTGAAATTTTCGGGAATCCCTGGTGACACGATATAGATTGAAGCTAAAGCTCTAAAAGTATACCATTCATTTACTTCATTTGGATGACTTCCTGGTTTCATCCAAACTCGGGATACTTGCCTCGAGATATCAACCATTGTTTTCTCCGGGTTAATACCTTGTCTTGTAACTAGTTTCTCCCATTGTCGTGATATACCGCATAGGAGAAATCTTAATCTCATCAGTTTGAACCTTAGATTTGCCTGTCTGTGGCCTAAGATTCAACTCTCCTCTTTACCCCAGGTCTTTGGGTTGACTTGAATACTCGGGTTGTGACAGGAGTTTCAACATCAAATTCTGATTTGTACATCGTCGGGGGGATGCATCACCGCAACACTTGTGATTATGGTACTTGAATCCATAACCTCCGGGTTAGAGCCCCGTACTCTCTCGGCCCCTTTTGCACCATAGGATATGCGGCCTGGAAAGAGGCTTGCGGCCGCTTAAGAACAATTGTCTCGAGCGAACCGGCATGCTCGTATTTGACTAGAAACGGATTTTGGTCGCCTTGTTGTCGTCCGGCCCAAAGAACACGCATTGAGACATAACGTCCCAAAATCTCGTTCGGACTCTCCAGGTTTTCCCCGAGATGTCTTACTCGTTTAAGGACCTCATCAAGAATGCGTCCTTCCATCTCGTGTCAAGAAATCGCAAGAATATTTTCATGAGATTTTATAATGACAATATCATAATCATAATATTGACATTCAGCTTGCCATCCAAGTAATCGAGCCTTTTCTGGTTTTGATTCAAT
Source organism: Rehmannia glutinosa (assembly GCA_016081115.2). NCBI lineage: Eukaryota > Viridiplantae > Streptophyta > Magnoliopsida > Lamiales > Orobanchaceae > Rehmannia > Rehmannia glutinosa. The sequence goes on from JABTTQ020000746.1 coordinate 2,029, forward strand.
TTTGTTTTTTAGAAAAGCCTTGACACTTGAATTATCAATTTTTAAAGTAAACTTTTTAGCCACTAAAAATAGAGGCCATTTTTTAAAAGTCTTTTTGACTGCAAAGAATTCTTTCTCGTTAGTATGCCACTGAGTTGCTTCACTCGTTGTAAATAAACCGCTGCAGTATCTGCATGGCACTTCTTCATTTGGTGTGACTTTCGTAAGAACTGCAGCCCACCAATCATTACTGGCATCTGTGTAAAAAACCAGTTCGTCCTCGTCTTGGGGAATCACAAGTTTTGGAAGCTCTTTACAAACTTCTTTAAGCTGCTTAATTACTTCTTGATGTTCATCTTCCCATTTAAATACTGCATTTTTTTTAAGCAATGGGCTGAACACCTTCCTATAGTATGCCAGATTGTTAATGAACATTCCAGCAAAATTAACAACCCCAAGAAAACTCTGAAGTTGCTTCTTGTCTTTCAGTGTATCTGGAAATCACTGTATCTTTTCCACAATATGACTTTGTAGAATAATTCCAGATTCATCCATTTCAATTCCGAGGAATTCAATCTGTCTTGTCGCGATCACCGCCTTCTTCTCTGAAAGCACTAATCCTTATTTGTGACAAACATCTGAAAATATCTCCAAATGTTTGAGATGTTCCTTCATGTTCTTTGATGCGATAAGAATGTCATCAATATATACGAGCATGAAACTGAAATAATCTTTGAAGAGATTATCCTTCTTTCTTTGATATATTTGGGGTGCGTTAGCCAATCCCATAGGCATCACGTTCCAAATATAGTGTCCTTGTGGTGTAGAGAAAGTTGTAAACTTCTTACTCTCTTCCTCCATCTTAATCTGGTAGAATCCAGACTTGCAATCGAACTTTGAAAATATCTTGGCACCTTTGATGCAGTTAAACAGATGTTCTCTACTTGGGATATAGTATCCGTCGAACTTCAAAATGTTATTAATCCCCTTGTAATTAATAACAAGTCTTGGCTTTCCTCTTTTGATTTCTCCATGATTTCTGACTAAGAATCCTGGACTACTTTATGGAGAAACTCCTGGTGAAATTAACTTAAGGTCAAGATGTTCCTTAAGTATCTTTTGCATATCCTCACGATCTTCCTGATTCATAAAGATTGGTTTGAATCTCACGAACTCGTACTCCTTTCCAGGTTTAACCTTTAAGGATGCTTTGAGCTCATTCTTGTCCCACCATGCCAAAGGGTCTTCATTGTAATTCCTTTGGATCTTCTTCTTGATATCCTCGAGTGATATTTGTTCCTCTAGGGTCACATCACTTTGCGGACTCTCCATTAGGCTCAACATTAATTCTGCAATAACCTCTGGAGTAACTATTTATTCTCCTTGCACTCTGAATGAATACAAGTTACAGCTTTCTTCATCACCACGCTTGCTGCGAAAATTAATAGGCATTTTTATGTAAAATGATTCCCGCAGTCTCTGGACAATTGTCTTATGATCATATAATGTTGTGAAAATAAGCCTTTTTGTCTCATTCTCCTGTGTGAATCGCTTGAATGTTTGTAGGAAATTGTTTCCTAGCAAAACATCTGCACATGTATCATGAAAATAGATTGGTGGCGCTTCACTTTGTACCATGGGGTACCGCCCGCGCCTCCGATCATGATTTCTGCTTGTTTAATTCCCCTGTTAAGGATAAGAATCCTTTTGGAGAAATCTCTTCCGCACAATTGGTAAAACTTCTCCAATTTCTTTAGGAAAAACATCCGCTAGTAAAGACATATTAAGACTTTGAATCAATATAGGCAAATGAAATACTCGACTTTGTATTCAGATATAACATCCCAATAGAAATGTATATGGAGAATGGACTAGTGTTCATTTGATTCTATATCTTTTATTAGCCACTGTGAATTCCATTCCATCCTGTAATCTTTCCCAAAGTTTATGATCCTCAAGAAATTCAATTCCCAGTATTAATTGTTCTGGGATTTTTCCTGCTACTCCTGTAATAGTCAGCTCAATTTCACCTATCTTCAGGCTTCCTTGATACCATCCAACTATTGGTTGTTGGAGATAATATAGAACATCACAAGGAAAAATATTATCCTTTTGAGTGATGTCGAATATTACTTCAACTTCTCGCCATCCTTCTGGACATTTCAGTTCTTCTACTGTTTTGAAAACATTTGGGATACGCTGAACTGTACTTGGTCTCCTTTCTTCCCAACGACTGCTACTCGTCATTCTGTCATGTTGGAAAGACATCCTTCTTGGCTCAACTCTAAGACTTCGGCTTTTGTTGAAGACTGGTTGATCTTGTATTTTCATATCGATCTCCTTGATAGTTGGAGATTCAATAAACTCTAAGGATTCTGTAAGGTCATGTAGATCTTTAAGATTCATCTTTTCCATATCCATCTTTTTTATTTTTTGATGGATTTTCCTTTGATTAGAGCAATGAGCTTCTCCTCATATGTCATTTTTCGTATAACTTCGGTTGGTTTCCCTTTTTGGTGTAAATAGGGCCTTTCCCCGAAATCTATACGCTTCTTTCCTCCGGAAGAACCCGGCCTATCCTCCAAGCTCTTGACTCGTTTCTGAATATCATGAAGGATTTCAAGAGTTTCCTTCTGATATTTCACCATCGTCTCCATCTAGTTATGGATTTGATGAACTTGTACTGGTAGATGAATATGGCGGTTGCCATAATTCTGCACCGTCTTCTGGACTTTTCTAAGATCTTCGGAGAACTTAGATTTGTCGGAAGTATCTCGTTCCACTCGGGTACTCCATCGGGAATCATTGTTCGATGGAAATTTTCATGAACCGTTTTTGAAGGTTCATCAAGTGAACATATAAGTGCAGTTAAGCATCCAGGATCGCTTATAATATTCTCTTTCGTATTTTGCATTGCTTTAAGGTTTTAACTAGTCGGCTCGCCTGTTCTTGTGCATACATCGTCAATATTTGACGATATGTCCTGTAAGGGGTACATCTCGGACATCGGTCTGGATCCATAATCTCGGAGTAATTTCTCCTCACCAATTGTTAATTACATAAATCTAATAAATATAACCAAAAGTTCTTAATAAACCTAGGCTCTGATCCATTTTTGTGGCCCTCAGTAAAGAGTTAGAGTATTGAAGAGATCAAATCTTTTGAATAAGAATTGAAATATCTAGGGACCAATTTTGATAAATCAATAAACTTAGGGTACCAAAACTAATATATTCAAAAGTTTGAAAAACCTTCTGCAACCAGTCAACCGGTCACTTTTAACAGTTATTTAACGGTAGGTATCCAAATTGATTAAAACTCAAAACGTTGGGTACTAAAACTGATTAAATTGAAACCTTGGGATCAAAACCGAAAAGTAGGTATAATTGAGGTACTAAAACTGAAAATAACCCTAAAAAAAATCATGGAATTCGATTCAATTCATGTTCAATTTAATTCAACTCATTAAAATTTAATTCAATTAATCAATTTTTGGGGAAAAATTGAAAGTAAAAAAGAAAAAATCAGACAAATAGAATAGTAATATGCTGGACGCGAGTTTACGCTTAAGTGCTAGAACAGAAAAAAACTATTGGGCTCAACTATAATTTACAGATAAAAACCATTCAAATAAATCTTCAACAAACCTTTTCATTTTTGCTTGAAAAGGTGAAATTTGAAGCAAAAGAGGAGAATGGAAGCAGTTCAGGAAGACAATGGAAAACCCGCCGCCGGCGAGGAGGAAGAGCCGATGGTTGGGCCCGGCCCGGCACCTCGCTCCCGGCCGAAGCGTCCGCTGCAGTTTGAACAGGCCTATCTGGATGCTCTCCCTTCCGCTAACATGTATGTGTTTATTTTGCAGAGTTTCAGCGGATGTGTGCGTTTTAGGGTTTAGGGTTTTGGCGTTTCGGAAAATTGAAGTTTTACTGTTTGAAGGAAATTTCTGAATAGTCTTCTGCAGTATGCTTGATTGTGCTATTTGAATTCAATGCAGGTACGAGAAGAGTTACATGCATCGCGATGTGGTCACCCATGTAGCTGTGTCAGCGGCTGATTTCTTCATGTCTGGGAGTGCGGACGGTATGAATGAACTTATTTATTCATTTATTTTGTTAATCAGAGTTTCTTAGATGAGTTATTCGCAGTCAATGCTGTTTTACTAACCTTAAGTTTGTGAGTTAGCTTTACTCACACTGATGAATACATATCACTGTAAGACCCTTGATTTGCAATTGTCTTCCCCACGATGGACTGAAAAACTGTCAGGGAAATAAGTTATAGAATTTCAGGGTTCTAGTTGGCTTGTGAAAAAGCAAGTTAAGAAGTGCAAAACATTGTAGCTTAATAGATGGCAGATAAATTGAAATAATAGTTTGGTTTCCTGATCCTGGCACCTGTCATTCTCTATAGTAAGGATGAAAATAGGAAATTATGGCTTTTGCACCCGATGTTCACTCAAATGCGGCAGCTGGTTAAAAGATTTTTAGTACTGCAGAAAACTAGTATGAGACCGCATATCAATTTTGGTAAACCAGTTTTATGATCTAGCTTTCAGAACAGAATAGGCTTGCGCAAAAATTGGAGCAACAAGATCTGAACTTGAATGCTTTCTTATGGCTGAAGTTCTTTGAGGAAATCAGGACAATCACATTTATTAACACATTAAGTAGCCCTGATGCCATTCTCACAACCCCTTCAGTAGAAAGGAGCTGACCTCCTCACTCAACCTTGCTCCTTCATTTCTGAAGAAATGGTCTGAAATTACATAGCACTAGGCTACACATTTATAGGAATTATTTTTTATGCAATGAGTTGCAGGAATCGATTTTGAAATGTATAATTGTGTTATATGAATGTTTGTATTTGGTGACCTTTTTCAGAAGTATAGATTTGAAAAGCAGATTATCATGCATAACACCTAGAGCTTGTGATTATCGTCAGATCATTGCTAAGGATGGTAAACTCTTAGCAGTAATTGGTTCTGACGAAAAGTTAAGTTAGTCGAAAAAAGCAATACATGTCATGGCAGATCCAAAAAATTAACAGATATTTTAATAATGTTGAGGTAGAACAAGTAAAGTGCAAAAAAAAGGGAAAACAAACTTTTTTTAAGTTATTATCATATTATCACATCCTTGGTCATTTATATGACAAATTGGAAATTTGCATTTATTTTTTTTTTTTTGAGAAAAGAAATTTGCATTTAGATAGCCTTAATGTTTAGCATGGTTTCTGCTGCTATACATTAATGACTAATGAAGTTGTGTTTTCATCCCAAACACGTATAGGCCTTTTCAAATGTCTTGTCAAACAGGCCCTTAGAGCTGTATGATTCTATCAGTTAATCTTCGAATTCTTAACTTCCCTTTAGGCAGTAGGCACTAGCATACTTCTTACGTAAAAGCTTTTGCTGTTCGCAATGTCACCTGGTGTCACTCCCAAGGGAACAAAGATGAATAGTTTTTGTTAACACTACTTGGTTGCTGCATTGCCTTTAACTTAAACAGGAATTTGTTTTCCTCAATCATTTACATACTTATTGTATATGTTTATTCATGTAGAAGCGATACTGCTTCAATTGTCTATCGGTGATTATTTCAGAGTGATTAAGTAGTTGATGATGTTATTCATCTCGAGCACAATATAAGCTGTCATTTATTGGTTTTTTTACAGGTCATTTAAAGTTTTGGAAGAAAAAGGGCGTCGGGATAGAGTTTGCAAAACATTTTAGGTCCCATCTTGGTCCAATTGAAGGCCTGGCAGTGAGTTTCTCTCTTTGCTTACTTTGTTAAGGATATTACAATAGATGATTATTTTCTTTAAGCTTTTTAATTCTGATAATGTTATGAATCTTCAAATTTGTTCTGATCTCCTCTTAGTATGAGTAGCATTTGAAAACATCCCTTGATATATAGTTGAATAATTCTCTCATTCTCGTGCCTTCGCCTTTCTGGGATTTTACCTCCTGCATTTGCCTTCAGTTTCTGTAATGATTTGTTTCATTTATCTCATATTGGATGCACACCCTCACTTACTTTCAATCAAATTTTTGGATTTAGTTATCACCCGATTTTTTGTTTTGGTTTTGCAGGTTAGTATAGATGGCACACTTTGTTGTACGATTTCAAATGACCGCTCAGTGAAAGTATATGATGTATTTAACTATGATATGATGGCCATGATACGTCTTCCATTTGTGCCTGGTTGTGTTGAATGGGTTTACAAACAAGGGGATGTAAAGGCAAAACTAGCTATTAGTGACCGCAACTCTTTCGTCGTCCACATTTATGATGCTCGATCTGGTTCAAATGAATCCATACTATCTAGAGAGGTATCTTCCTCTTTCAATTATGATGTGAAGCTAAACTGTGCAGTTGCTTTCCACGATTGGTGTTGAAATATATTGTAACTTCCTATAATTTTTCGAGCAGATACACCTGGGCCCAATAAAATGTATGAAGTACAATCATGAATATGATATTGTGATTTCAGCGGATGACAAAGGAATCATTGAGTACTGGAATCCTGCTTCACTCCAGTTCCCAGAAACTGGGTAAGTTTTCTTGTTGAAACTTTTGTTAGTTATCTAGTAGTGACTACATTTACTTGGATGAGATCATAGCAGATGCACATCTTGATAGGTCTTATCATATCCATTTTTTGGATCTTACCTTATAGACTCAGTTGACAGTTCATATAGCTTACGGCAGTCTGTTAGGTATTGAGTTATCCTGTTTATCTTGTATATTTAAAGTTAAGGGATGGAGAACTAGTCTTTTGTTTCGTAGCTATCTTTTGTGACTTTTATCATATCCCCTAGATGTTTGGACTATTGTGCAAGATTTGGAAATTTCTAGATGGCTTATTATAAGTAAGTTGTCATATCATTTTGGCCTTTTGGTCTTCTTCTGTATGTAATGGGGTTTTCTTCATATATTGAGAATGCAGGGTCAATTTTAGACTTAAAAGTGATACGGACCTTTTTGCAATCGTAAAATGCAAGACCACTGTTTCCGCCATTGAGGTAATATAATGAATATTGTTTGGTGTTTATCTGTAGGCATTATTGTTGTATTCTGTCATTGGACTGCTCTCTTGTTCATGGTATCACCAATATATTTGCTTACTTTATTTTTTCTCCGTTATTTTTGTTTTCAAACTTTGACTAACAATTTTCACTCTCTGTTGGAACTATTTTTTAGGTGAGTCCAGATGGGAAGCAATTTTCAATCACATCACCTGATCGTAGAATACGTGTATTTTGGTTTAGAACTGGCAAATTGAGGCGTGTATACGATGAATCGCTTGAGGTAATAGTTAACCCACTTCCTTTATATATATTCTTCTTTGAATCATATTTATGATAATTATCCTTCTTTCTACTTTAGGTTGCCCAAGATCTTCAGAGGAGTGATGCTCCTCTATACAGGCTTGAAGCTATTGATTTTGGACGGCGAATGGCTGTAGAAAAAGAAATTGAAAAAACAGAAAATTCACCCCAACCTAATGCCGTATTTGATGAAAGTTCCAACTTCCTTATATATGCCACCCTTCTTGGAATTAAAGTAAGTTCCAAAATGTCATCTTAGTGTTACTAATCTTTTCTGCTTGTTTTTGAATTATAGTATGATGAAATTGTAGCACTCTATATTTTCTTCTTGAACAGTCTACAATATAAAGTCTTTCGGTTTCATATATGACATGTGTCTCTGCTGTTTTGTTTTTAGGTTGTAAATCTACACACCAATAAAGTTGCTCGGATCCTAGGTAAGGTGGAGAACAATGATAGATTCTTAAGAATTGCATTGTATCAAGGTGATCGAAGCAGTAAAAAGTACGAAAAATTCCTGCTGCTGCTGCAAATGCCAACGAAAGCAAAGAGCCTCTGATAGATCCCACTCTCTTGTGTTGTGCTTTCAAGAAGCATAGAATTTATTTATTCAGGTATTAATTGTTCGCATGCATCTTGATCAATTGAATCTGGTAACTATAATCATGCTTACTTTGTTGCTGGAATTCATAAAACATAAACAGTCTTGGTGTGACAACCACCCATCTCTTATGTTGCACTTATGGTTCTTCGTAGACATCCGTGTGAAAACACTCACTTTCTATATCCAAGAAAAGTTGCAAACTGTTAACAGTTAACGCATACCCTTGTTAATCCATCTTTGAAGAAGGCTACTAAGTCAAATTGCTTGGTAAAGAAAACCTGAGTCTGATATTAAGAATTCAATATTCATTTCAGTCATTTTTAAATAGGATACATTAGTTTTGGCTTCGCAAAGCTGGAGCAAATGATTACTGCTGTTTTTCAGTCGGAGAGAACCCGAGGAACCTGAAGATGCAACTAAAGGCAGAGATGTTTTCAATGAAAAGCCCCCAGCTGATGAACTCTTGGCGGCATCAGATATTGGAAAAGCTGTAACGACATCTCTCCCAGATAATGTGGTGAGTGGTGTTCCTTTTTTAATCTCCTTATTGGTGGCTTAGTCACTGCAAATGCAAATAACTAAGAAATCAGTAAAGTTTTATAGTTGCTAAAAGGCCTTGGGTGCTAGTTCTTTATGCTTTTCCTAAAATGTGTTCATGATAGCAGTGACACAGCTATTTCTCATTTTCCAGATCATGCACACTACCATGGGTGATATTCGCATGCGACTGTATCCTGAAGAATGTCCAAGGACAGTGGAGAACTTCACAACACACTGCAAGAATGGCTATTATGACAATCTGATCTTTCACCGGGTCATCAAAGGTTTTATGATTCAGACAGGCGACCCTTTGGGAGATGGCACTGGTGGACAATCTATTTGGGGAAGGGAATTTGAAGATGAGTTTCATAAGAGGTAAGTTTGGTTTCCGCTTCGATCTTAGTTTACTGAAGTTGTAGTATTCATAATATTCCTTCGCACTGGGATAGGCTTATAAAGACTCCATTATGTCTCTGTCTTTGAGGCTTTGATCTCCTTAAAGTTGCTGGGGCTGGAAGATGTATTTTGTGACCTGGCTTGTGTACTTCGGCTGTGCTGGTCTTGGATCTCACATTCTGATGGATCTACGCTTTGGCATGGAACAATGGATATTAGGGATAATTACAAAAACTACCCCTGGATTTAGCCTAATTACAAAAGATCCAATTTTCTTTTAGAAATACAAATATCCCTTGACTTATGTTCCTTTTTTACAAAACCTATTAAGAGGGTGGTATTTGTAAAACAAATACAAACCTCAAGGGGCTGTTTTAATGCTTCAAGCAGGTATTTGTAATTTTCAAAGATATTTGGGTTTTTATGTAATTAGATTAAACATCAAGGGTGGTATTGTAATTATCTTTAGATATTATTTATCTCCAAACATAATATGTTGCTTAAAGTCCTTGGGAAATGCCTAAGAGTTGGATGCAAAGCAGTGTTGCAACATGGTTGTAGTGCTGTTTGACCAACTAATTCTTCTTTTTATAATATATATACATATACATTATGTCTCAATTAGGTATTATTAATACGTAAAAGTGTGAGAATGGTTATTGTGCATAAATAATAACATTAGCTGTTTTTTCTTTGTTGTAGATTTGGAACAGTAACTAAATCAGTATTTGTGTTCGGGATTAAAGAGCTATTACTGATATTACACGACATTTGTTTTTTCGTATAACTTACTGTATTGAGTCTTTGCCTTCAATCTGCAAGGCGGCCCAATGTATTCATAATGATTCTGGTCTTCCTGCAGTTTGCGGCATGACAGGCCCTTCACAGTTTCAATGGCTAATGCTGGGCCAAACACCAATGGATCTCAATTCTTCATTACAACTGTTGCGACTCCATGGTTGGACAACAAGCACACTGTTTTTGGCAGAGTTGTAAAAGGGATGGATGTTGTACAGGTACCAGTTCACTTACTACCAACCTTCCATATTTTCATCTCTAAACATTTTTGCATTATCATGTACTCCTACGAGTGGGTGTTGGATGGCACAGCAACTAGATACTGATCAAATTCGTTAGGCCTGCTCCTGTGATAGTTTTCTATTGTGAGCTTAAGTACACTCATGTTGTCTTTTGTAGAGTTTGTGGAGTTTGAGTTATTAAGCTGTTAACCTTTTTTAAGGGTTAAATTACAAAACTACCACTGATGTTTAGCCTAATTACAAAACGGTCTAGTTATCTTTCAAAATTACAAATACCCCTTAAGGTAAATACCCCTTGAGGTTTTGTTAACAAAGACCCTCCTCTTGAGGGGTAATTTTTTAATAGAAACAAATCTCAAGGGATTTTTGTAATCTTGAAAGTTTTTTTTTTTTTTGTAATTAGACTGAACTCAAGGTTAATTTTTGTAATTAACCCCTTTTTTAATTACCCTTGTATCGATGCAACTATTAAGAGTCTTACGAGGTATTAATTTTCCACGTGATATGACATGCAACTGTAATAATATTCATTTTTCTTGTGGAAGCTCACTAATCTTCAAATAAACAGGGTATAGAGAAAGTGAAGACAGACAAAGGAGACAAGCCATACCAAGACGTGAAAATCCTCAACGTCACTATCCCAAAGTGATAATCTCAAATTGTTTGCCAGTTTTCGAGTTTTATCAGATCCATTGTATGCTGGAGACACAAAGGCCCTTTTGTTACAAACCCAGTGAAATTCTCAAGTTCATGACACTTTTGCCATTGTTTCTTCATTTTTATTAGTTTTGGTTGGTAATAATCTAAAAGAAAAAGTGGCAGAGGTGATTTTTGTTACTGTCATTAAGTTACCAGAGGAAGAAAAGTACGCATTTGAAGGCAATAAGTTACTGTTGAAGTTTGTAATTGGTCACACTCAGTTTATAGAGCAAAATGCAGAAGGAGCGCACGTGTGCGAATGTGGTCTTTGGCCTCCAAGGTTTTCCATGTTTTTTTCAACCACTGGGGCCTTTTTATGTAATTGCATATTAATTATTGTATTATTATTAGTTGATGGATTATGTAATTGCACATTTATTATGGAATCACGCCACCTTTCTGTTACTTGTTGCTAATCGTTGTGCATTGTAAGGCATGCAATCGTGTTTTTCGTGTTATCTATCATCATAAACATAACAATAAGTGTAATTTTAACTAAATTATAGTGTCATTTCTGTAATTTTTGTTTATAATCATGTTATGTTATCGTGTCGTGTCATACATTGACACTCCTACCCGGAAGGGCTGCCTTCGGTTAACAATTTGTCTGGCAGTGCGTCAAACGAGGCATTCGGTTATGACACAACCTTTCAATTATCCCATGGGATGTGTGTATGTGTTGATCCAACGGTATAGAACCCACTTGGGTAGCTATCCGTGGGATCAAGATCGACAGCCCAAAATAGTGTAATCATGGATGTCGTTGATTAGTTGATGCACAAAATTAGTTGGTCATTATCTTTTTAATTCATTGAATTGAACAATATAAACATATTATTATATACTTTTATTATTAAAAAGCAAAATGAGCTTAACAAAGGAACATATAACCTCTTTTTAATCAAAATATTTATTTTTTAAGAAAACTCACATTGTCATTTTTAATACATCCCAAATATAAATATAAATGGATCGTTTCTTTTCAAAAGTAGATCTCCTATTTTAAAGCAACAAGTTATACCATCAATTCTCAACTACAATATTGAGATTTAAAAATATAACTCGCGATTGTCTTTAGTTTCTTGTTATAAGTTATAACTTATAACCCATGTCAACCAAGGGTGGAGGGAGGGGGTCACTGACTCGGCCGTCTCCCCTCCCCCATTTTTTCTAAAAAAAGAATTGCACTACAATTTTTATTTCAAAAATTAATTATAATTTATATGATTTTGAAGATTTGACCACTTCCTGCTTTCACTCTCTATTCCATTGTATATGATGAAAGTATATGGAATAGAGAACAAAACAGGAAAAGTGGAACAGTTCCAGAAGATCTCATCCCATGTCAACATGGACAGACAAAAATATTCTTGCCCACGAGAATATACTTGAAGAAACTGATTTTCACACGTCATAATTTTCGCCTATAATATATCTCGCATCAATCAAGATTTATCTTTCCTAATTCCTATACTATTCCAAAGCTGCTTAAGAATAATCTATGCACGAAATACCCAAGGGCGGAACAGTAAATTAACAGAGGGCTACCGAGAATTTTGGAAAAATTAATGAGTTCAAAATGCAGAAAAAGATGGCAAACGAAACACTCCACAAGGGTTTTTGCAAGGCACATGGCAGCAAATATTCACCAAGCAAAACCAGATCAAAAGCTAACTTAAAAATAGACAAAAATCCAGATCTCCAACTATTATCTAGAGCCAAAAACCATAAAATAAAATATTTATATACTAAAATAGACTGAGCTGCCTTTGCAATTCCTTAGTCGAAGAGACTGAACATGTTCTCCTGCAACCAAAAAACAAACAGACAAATCAGGCACAAAAAAACGCATAGTAAATTAATTTGGGATGCAATAAGAAAGATATAAAAATTTCGATAAGTTACATCGTCAGACTCCTCCTTCTCTTCCTCTTTCTCTTCCTTCTTGGTCTCAGCAGCCGCAGCTGGTTCAGCACCACCAGCAGGTGCAGCAACAGCAACTGCACCGCCACCGAGGGAACCGACGCCAGCTGTTCCCTTCCGCCGCAATCAGCTCGGTGATATCTTTGCCCTTGATTTGAGACAAGAGCAACTCGATCTTTTCGGTGTCAGCCTCAGCTCCAACTGAACCACCATAAATGAGTATAATTAACACCATTACAAAATAAGAATAACCTAGATGATGCTTAACATCAAACACTAATAACCTTGTCACCAATAGGAACAACTTCAATACATAATGGATAACCAATGAAATCAAACCATAAAGAAACACAAAAACTGAGTAATAGCACTAAAAAGCAAGGTTCCCATGTTCACCAAGGTCTACTGAAGAAACAACTAGATCAATGCATTAATACAAAATCCAATCTAACTAAACAAATGGCAATCCCAATTATATGTTGCCAAAGTGGAAATATATCAATTATCAAATATGTCAAATAAATCAAATGGTTATCTCTCCTTCTGTTATCTCATTAACCATTATAGTTATAGTACAATAAATAGCCAAAAGTTCGATTTCAAACTACCCATCCAAATTGCCCTAAAATTACAAAATCAACGCGCTATGAAAAACGCTCTGAATGAAGAACAACGAAAACCAAAAGCAGGTAATACGACCAAACCACATACCCCTAAAAAAACACGTCCAATATCTCAATAATAATTAATCAGATAAGATCAGAATCAAACCAAAAAAATAAAGCGAGCACAATGCGCAAAGGGAGAAGTAAAATAGAAACCTGAGCCGAGGATCTTCCTCAAATCATCAGCGGAGGGGAGGTGTTGCCACCCAACACAGCCAACAGATAAGCTGCTATAACCTTCATCTCTGCTCAAATCAGCGACAAACAAAAATTAATATAACAACCACTTGAAAAACAAAAACAAAAACAAAAACAAAAAACGAATTGATCGTGACAGATAGAGACGGGGAAGAAGAATTACTTGGAGATTGACGGCGAAGAAGAAGTTGATCCTGAAAAGTAACGCTGCTGCGTTATGTGCATGTATTGTTGCACGGTGGGGTAGGGCTTATTTTATAGTCAGGGTTTAGGTTTATCAGTACCGATATTGCCCTTGGGTTGTGAATTGGGCTTCGGATACAATTAATGGGCTTCACGCTTATTCTTTTAGGAGTATATGGTATTGTTACGTGTTGGTTTAATACTAACCTACGCGATTCTACTTTGCCGTCCGTAACAGTTGGAAAAAAGGCCCTAGGGTTACGCGGATGTCAATTTGGATTGGTCGAGATTCATAGATTCGCAGGTCAAAATCCAATCAGTCTGACTTAACTTTATTTAATTTTTAATCGCCGTAACCTCAACCCAATTTAATTTATTTATCAGATAATTTGGATTTTGATCCAGTTTGACCAGATAATAAAATTAATTTTATTTATATTTAATAATTTCAACTAAATAAATTTAATTTTTAAAAATCAATCACTATAACACTCTATTCAATCAATAAAAATATCACAATTCATCACATTAAAAAGAAACAATAACTACATAAATAACGTAACATACTTATCATATTTTGAAGGCAACATACAAAATAATATCAACATACATAATTAAGGAGGTTTTAGAATTTAAGTTTTAAGAACATGTCTTTTTTTTTCTTCTTATAATTAATTATTTACTTAATTTTTTTATAATTCACAAACGGGCTATACGGGCCAAATGGGTTATAGCAGGTTGATCCGAGCCCGACATGTTTAATTGGCGGGTTATTCGTGTTCAATCCGATTTCGACCCGGGCCTATAATGTAGACCCATACCCATTAGTTTCACGTTAGGTTCGGATCGGGATTGCATGTCGAATCTGAAATTGACACCCCTAATTCCACGTACCAAAGGCAAATAGACGGGGAAAAAGCGTGTTTTCATTCTTATATTTAATCGCGTTATTTACGCCAAAGAAGAAAAATATTCCCACAGAATACGGGAACCCAAACAGACTAGATACGAAAATTCGGGAATCTTGATCATCTTTCTTATCTTCCTTTGATTTTATTTGGTTTTGATTTTAATTTTTTTTTGGTGGTATATACTATATAATCCTCTTTTCAATTTATTGTGTACATAGAAGTTAGGATAATAATAATAACGTGCAGGAATAAATTGTTTTGGTGGTTTTAACAGTTTTTTTTATACCGAAAATTCGAGTAACCCATCCTATTTTCACAATTTTCAATCCTGCACCGACTGGATTGAGATTTCATATTCCATTTTCCTGTTCCACTTCATATTCCATTGACGGATGAATGACATATGTATAAAATGATATTACAATTGTACATCACTACACGTGTCTCTCATCCAATATATAAAATAGAGAATGAACCGTAAATCTCATCCCTACTAATAGACATTGGGATCGAATATCATCAGGCCCAATAGCTGGTGCCTGGTAGTAAATCAACTTGAAAATAGGAATTCAAATTTCAAGCTCAAGTGTCTAACACTTGGTCGAGATACTAAATGCATTTATAAACCAAAAACATATCTTGTCAAAATAATATATATATATATATATATATATATATATATATATAGGATATGGATCAAATATGTCCTCCTACTTGGGGTAAGTCCATGGGGACACATCCTAACCATAGATCAACAATTTTGGGTGGTCCAGATTTGTAGGGCTTTTTATGTTTATTTTTTTTTGTTTCAAAGAATTAAAAAGGGTAGGGTGGTAATTTGGACTTTGTAATCGGTTACTAAGATTTCATTCCCTCTTTCACGCGATTTCACCACTCTTCATGCACACTCTCTCTCCAGCGTTTCAATTTCAAAAAAATTATATGTTGCTTATGTAGTATAGGGTTGTTGCTTATGACTTGCTTATGTATTTAATGTATCCGTGATGCATGTGTAGTGTATATTCAGATTTGCTTATGTAGATACGCTTTATGTAATATGTGTTTGTTGCTTATGTAGTTAATGTATCCGTGATGCATGTGTAGTGTATATTCGTTGTTTATGTAATATGACTTGTTGCTTATGTAGTATGAGTTTGTTGTTTATGACTTACTTATGTAGTTAATGTATTCGTGGTGCATACGTAGTGTATATTCGTTGCTTATGTAGTATAGCTTGTTGCTTATGTAGTATGAGTTTGTTGCTATGACTTACTTATGTAGTTAATGTATTCGTGGTGCATACGTAGGTATATTTGTTGCTTATGTAATATAGGATTGTTGCTTATGCAATATGAATTTTTTGCTTATGACTTGTTTATGTATATAATGGTATATAAAAACACCATGACACATCTACACAAACAACAAACTCCATCTTCATAAGCAAACTTGAACTAAAGTTGAGCTCTAAAGAACTATGGCAAGTTATCTGCAACTTTTTTCACACAATAGTGCGTTGAAGAAGAATGATGAATGATTTTCATAGTAGTGAGTTTATTTCATGAGAAGCGTTTGAAGAAGAAGGAAGAAATCAGATGTCACGTTGATTTTCTGGATCGATTTGGAGAAGATGATTATAAAGGTGAAGAATCCGTTTTTGTTGGGAAATTTTGTGGGATTACAAATTTGCCCCTCCCCGTATTTTTCAGCCTTGTAATCCGCAGGTTTACATCTAAAATCACAACCATTGAAAAATCTAGATGTGGCTGTAGGATTGGTCCCTATGGACTTACCCATGAGGTGGTCTCATATATAGATTTTTCAATGGTTGTGAGAAATCATTCATCATTCTTCTTCAACGCACTATTGTGTGAAAAAGTTGCAGATAACTTGCCATAGTTGCTGTGAGCTCAACTTCGATTCAAGTTTGCTTATGAAGATGTAGTTTGTTGCTTGTGTAGATGTGTTACGGTGTTTTTATATACCATTATATACATAAGCAAGTCATAAGCAAAAAATCCATACTACATAAGCAACAATCCTATATTACATAAGCAACAAATATACCCTACGTATGCACCACTTAATACATTAACTACATAAGTAAGTCATAGCAACAAACCCATACTACATAAGCAAATGTTCTATACCACATAAGCGGCGAATATACACTACGTATGCACCACAAATACATTAACTACATAAGTAAGTCATAAGCAACAAACTCATACTACATAAGCAAATGTCATATTACATAAGCAACGAATATACACTACACATGCATCACATATACATTAACTACATAAGCAAGTCATAAGCAACAAACCCATATTACATAAGCATATACTACATAAGCAATGAATATACACTACACATGCATCACGTATACATTAAATACATAAGCAAGTCATAAACAACAACCCTATACTACATAAGCAACATATAATTTTTTTTGAAACTGAACGCTGGAGAGAGTGTGCATGAAGAGTGAGTGAAATCGCGTGAAAGAGGGAATGAAATCTTAGTAATCGATTCTAAAGTGCCAAATTACCACCCTAATCTTTAATTCTTTGAAACAAAAAATAAACATAAAAAAGCCCTACAAACGGACCACCCAAAATTGTTGATCTATAGTTAGGATGTGTCCCCATGGACTTACCCCAAGTAGGAGGACCTATTTGATCCATATCCTATATATATATATATATATATATATATATATAATTTCCATTTCCGCAAATGCAAATTCAAACTTCACACTAGATGAGTCAAAATAATTGTATTTTCATGATCGTCAGTGGCAAAGTGCAAAGCAAATATTGGCTTTGTATGGAGTTTGAGTCATAATCATCCTTGATATTCAGGCAGGTGGGAAATGAAAAATGAAATAAATATATTTACATTATAAAAACTGTCTAACGAGGCGTTTGACAAGTTCACAGTGACTAGAGCCTTTTGGATCCTTCTATTAGAAGATGAATATTCTCCTATGCAAGTATAATACAATCATATCCTCAAACTAAAATATATATTGAGAGTGTTGGAATACACATTTCTAAGAAATGAACTATCATTGAATTGAATTTATACTTACTATGTATATAGATCTTCACAGCTATCGGACTTCTAAGATCCAAGAGACACATTCTTGGAGGAGCTGAAACTTCTGATCAACTGCTACATTCAATAAAATTTGCATTTTGCTGCGAAACTCGGAGGAAACTTCCTTGCACACGAAAGATCCGGCACAAGAACAGTGTTCGGCTAAGTGTGCAGCTTTAATCTGATAGCATTTAAGGCACACCAGGTCTTGAAGGTGGTACAGCCTTTCCCTCTGACGTGCGATTTGAAGGAGAGCATTCTCCATCACTTCACCGTCATAGGGTTGCCCGCACTGGGCCACACCACAACGCCATTGCTGACCGATTAATGCCCTGTCCCGCACAAATCTAGATCCCTGCAGTCGTTGCAGTAACTGCCGACACAACGAGTTAATATATTAGTGAAAATTGATCAAAGGAATTAATTGCATGTGATGCTTGAACAAAATAGCAGTTACAACAGCTCAGAAAGATAGAAGAGAATCTCAACAAAATCAAACTGCAACCATTTTCACCTGCAAATGACATTTGGTAGAGTTAAAGACATGAATAGATTTTGAAATTCAGCCTCTGGAGCAAATTCTCTTATGCGGACCAATTTCAAAAGATTCCTTCTCATGACCTGTACAAAACCAATAATTACTTAAATCAGATATCCTCAATTAGGAACAACCAAAACATTATTAGTTGAACAAAAACAATCCAGTTTAGTTGTTAATGATATGTGCTTCTCATCATGTATAAAAATAATGCTTGTATAAAAAAGGGAATCAAGTCATAACATACAGAATTAGCTAGACTTAAGCCTTCAAATGGAAAGACAACTATAATTTAACTCCAACCCAAAAAGCCAAAAGATAACTGTCTGCTTAAAAGGAAACTATATATGCTATAAGACATCAGGAGATAACGAAGCAAACACTAATAAGATAATGAATAATCAGAAAAATGAAACGTTACAGGAGAAAAAAATGTTTTGTGGATAAATTAAGTGGCAGGGGATGGGTATTGCTCTACTTTTGCAGGAACATGATGCATAGGCTTCTATAGAAGCAAAACATGTAATAATATATATTTGTTATGCCAGAGCTTTATTTACCAGAACTTCATGCTGAACTTTTTGGTCAAGTGCCAAAACTGCACAGACATACTTGATGAAATCCAGAGCAGAATCCCCCTTATGGATGTTGTTCAAAGATGACAAACTTCCAGTTGAAGTGTTATGATCACTCTGAGATTTATTTCTTCCTTTATGTGAAGACTTGGATCACAGACAATTTTAAGAAGTTTGTCTGTAAAGTCAGATCCAATCTGTAAGATGAAGAAATAAATAAATCAAATTCAAAATATTGTAGAGAATGTTACAAAATAGAACTTTAATATACTTCAGATGAATTTATATTAGTACCTTTTTCTTCAGAAAATCTGTTATCTGTGATTCAAGAATTTCTGCAGTTGAAGCTGTGATTGATGGAGTACATAGGTCACCCATGACAGATGCTCGTTTTGCTGCTTCTTCTTGCGCAAACTTCCAGGGAAGTACAAAAATTCGAAACAATCAAGATGAAGTGATCCTGTAAAAAAGAACACCACTTACTTGGGCAGAACATGATTAATCATGCAGTTGATACTTGGTTGTGGAATTAAAATGGCTACGGCCTTATTGAACATTCTGTCCTAATATTAGACCTTGATATTAACAATATGCTCCCATAATGTATACGCAACAAATATTACGAAAAATATGAAATGTCATGAACTTTCAGAGGCATGAACTGGAGAAAAAAAAAGAAGAGCAGGCAAAAACCTTAATCCAAAGCAACATCAATCAACCACCACATTAAAAACCACCAAATTCCACTAACCAAAAGACATTGCTACAACAAGACTACCACCACTACACCAATCATAACATGGAATAGAAACATCAATACATTACTAGGACACCAATCACTCGACATGCTCAGTCCAATCCATAACCACTACTCCCACTATCATACCATTTCAAGCATCGTCACTATAATTCCTTCAGTTTATGATATGCCATGATCTGTAATTAAGTTGGTCATGTAGCCACACACTCTATATAATCTCTCTCTAAAATTGTACATATCCTGACCAACACCATAGTGGCAACCACAAGAACCACACTACCTTAGCTACAAAGCCGTAAAGGCTACCCTTCTCAGAAACTCACAATGCACCAAAAAAGAGAAAAAGAAAAGAAAAGAAAAGAAAAGAAAAGAGGAGGTCCAAGTCCACAATCCCAGCACACACCTTCCATCACTACTACACCATTTCAATACATTAAAGTACTATCAACCCAAAACCCTGATAAAGTCCGGTGGATAATCTGAACAGCTTTTATAGATTGTGGGTGAGGTGGTCGGCTGAGATCCCACTGAATTTGCCATATGTCTTAGCAGTTGTGTTGGTTTTTTGCATTCATTCTGGGAAGGCTGGTAGCAATTTTTTTTACAATGATGGTGGTGAAATGTCGAGCTGATGATTTTCATTATGGTGGTGAAACAGGTTTAGACCCTGAGAAGCAGCAGTTTTGTCTGTCAACAACAACAACAACAACAAACTAAGCCTTAATCCCACTACGTGGGGTCGGCTATACGGATCATATCGCGCCATCGTTTACGGTCATAAGCCATATTTTCGTTTATTTCTAGGTATAACATGTCATGTTTAATAGTTTCTTTCCAAGTCTTTTAGGCCTACCTCTTCCTCTTTTGATTTGTGTGAGTGATTCTCTACCTTCTAAACGTCGCATTGTGCATCTAAAGGTCTCCTATAAACATGTCCAAACCATCTTAATCGTGTTTCTCTAATTTTCTCGTCTATTGTTGCTACTCCCACTTTGTTTCTAATGTGTTAATTTCTTATTCTATCTAATCTAGTGTGTCCGCACATCCATCTTAGCATTCTCATCTCTGCTACCCTTATTTTTTGTTCGTGTTCATATTTAGTCGCCCAATATTCTGCTCCGTAAAGCATTGCGGGCCTTATGGCCGTTTTATAAAATTTTCCTTTCAATTTTAATGGTATTTTACGGTCACAAAGGATAGAAGATGCACTCCTCCATTTATTCCAACCCGCCTGGATCCTATGTGTGACATCTTTATTGATTTCTCCGTTCTCTTCAATTATAGATCCTAAGTATTTAAAACTCTTTGTTATACTCACTTCATGTCCATCAATTTTAACCTTCGTCTCATTGTTCCTGTTGTTTTTACTAAAGTGGCATTCCATGTATTCTGTTTTAGCCCTACTTATAGTAAAACCTTTGATTCGAGTGCTTCTCTCCAAACTTCCAATTTTGCATTTACTCATTCCCTTGTTTCATCAATTAAAACTATATCATCCACAAATAACATACATTCAGGGATGGATTTTTGTAAGTGTTTAGTGATTTCATCAATTATCAGGATAAAAAGGTACGGGCTTAGAGCAGATCCCTGATGCAAACCAATAGTGTTTGGGAATTCACTAGATATTCCTGTTGGTGTCCTAATACATGTTATACCATCATACATATCTTTTATGGCATCTATGTAGGCTATTTTTATTCCTCTTTTTTCCAATACGCGCCACATTATATCACGGTTGACTTATCGTATGCCTTTTCAAGATCAATAAAAACCATATGTAAATCTTGTTTTCTCTCATTATATTGTTCACATAATCGTCTAATTAAGTGTATAGCTTCAATTGTGGATCTTCCGGCATGAAGCCAAATTGATTATCTAATATACTAGTTTCATTTCTTATTCTTGCTTCTATAACTCTTTCCCATAGTTTCATTGTATGACTTATTAATTTAATTCCCCGTAATTTGCACAATTTTGTATATCCCCTTTGTTTTTATATATAGGTATCAATATATTTTTTCTCCATTCATCGAGGCATTTTCTTAGTTTTTAGAATAACATTAAATAATTTAGTAAGCCATGCAATTCCAACTCCACCTAAACATTTCCACGCTTCAATTGGTATATCATCTGTGCCAACCGCTTTGCTTTGCAGTTTTCATTTTGTTTAGTGCTTTTTGTTTCATGAAGTTAAATTCTACGATAAAAGATACGGTTTCTATTCGATTGAGATTGGCTGATTTCTAATGTGACTTTATTCCTCTTGGTTCATTAAAAAGATTATTGAAATTACCTCTTCCATCGATCTTTTATGTCCTCGTCTTTCACTAAAATGTTTTCATTCTCATCTTTTATGCATTTAATTTGGGTTAGATCTCTTGTTTGTTTTTCTCTAAATTTTGCTATTTTATATATATCGTTCTCTCCTTCTTAAGATCTAGTTTCTTATAGAAATCTTCATATCCCTTGGTTTTTGCTTCATATATTGCTCTTCTTACTTCTTTTTTGGCGTCTTTATATCTTTTAAGGTTTTCTTCGTTTTTTACAGAATACAATACTTTGTAACTAGTTCGTTTTTTCCTTTACCTTTTCTTCGATTTCTTGATTCCACCACCATGACTCTTTATTCCATTTATTACCATTTGACACCCCCTAATGTTTCTTTTTGCGATCTTTTTCATTTGAGTAGTTACATAGTTCCATGTTTCATCGGTTTTGTCTCCCACTTTCCAATCAATGGTTTCTACTAGAGATTTGACAAAACTATCTCTTTTTTCTATATTCTTTAAGTTCCACCACTTAATTTCTGTATGTTAATTTTCTTTCTCTTTAAGTGTATGTTAATAAGTTTGATATCCAAAACTAGTCTATGTTGGGTGGTGAGGCTTTCTCCAGGTATTACTTTGCAATTTATGCATATTTTTCTCGTCGTTTTTCGGTTAGAAAGTAGTCAATTTGTGATTTGTTAGGACCACTTTTAAATGTGATTAAATGTTCGTCTCTCTTTTTAAAGAAGGTATTACCTATAATAAAATCATAAGCAATCGCAAAGTCAGGATGGTTCTACCCTCGTTATTCGCGAGCTAAAGCCATATCCTCCATGGACCCTTTCATAATCTTCATTATCCTTCCCAACATGTCCATTTAAGTCTCCACCTATGATGACTTTTTCATTTTGAGGATTGATTGCATTAGAGTTTCTAAATCTTCCCAAAATTTAATTTTTAGAAAGATCATCTAATCCTACTGAGTGTGCATATACACTAACAATATTTATAAGTTCATTTACCTACTACAATTTTAAGGGATATGATTCTATCTCCTTTCTAGTTACTCCTACTACTTGATCTATGAAGAGAGGATCTACAATGATACCCACCCCATTCCTAGTTCTATCCGTTCCACTATACCAAAGCTTATAACCTGTAAGTGTTCCAGTGTCTTAGCCTTCTCGCCTACCCATTTAGTCTCCTGGATACACATAATATCTATGTTTCGTCTTTTCATAATATCTACGAGCTCTATAGTTTTACTGTCAAAGTACCTATGTTCCAACCGCCAATTCTATACTTTCTAATTTTCTTATTATCATTTGTGTTCCTCTTATTAGCGATTTTTTGTTGTCAACGGAGTTCAAATTCTCATGGTAATAGGGTTTCAAACAATAGGTGCGGGTAAAGATACTATTTGCGGTCATTTTTAGGTTAGACATATTTTTGGTGATAATGATAATGATGATGGTTATGAGGGCGAGAAAGGTCGGTATAGCGTCCATTGTGTTGGTGGCCCCATAATCACAGGGACTTAATTCTTTTCTAGTGACTTTGGGAATATGCTTTGACAAGAAAATGAACCTCAGAAGTAAAGAAGAAAAAATGAACGATTGGATCCTCTAAAGGTCAAATCAACAAGCAAGTCTATTTGTTAAATGGATGGATAACCCACCTTTGAGTTGCTTTAGTTAAGTTTTCCGCAATAGTCCAGCCGAGACGATATCTACTTGGTAGTCATCGTGCATGCTTTCCACACTTGCTTTTGAACATTCTTCGTCGATCTATCTTCCAATCTAGCTTGAATTCCACCATAATTGTACTAAAAAAGAAAAGTGAATGGAAAAAGGAGGACAAGAATGTATCAGAAAGTCAAACCAACACAAAAATATTATTGTACAAAAGTGAATAACTTCTTTAGCTTTTATCCTTTTGGTTTGGTATTGAATCTCTGTTAACAATTGATGCAGTTGAAAATTTTCCAAACTGTAAAAGCATTAAGTAACCAGCTAATGGGAAACAAGAAAAACATGAATATCACTCAATACTGCAACACCGACAGAAACAACTAAACCACCAGCAGCACATCTGGAAAAAATGTTGCGCCAGCATCAGATCCCAATGCTTGTCAGCAAAGGGAAACTTAACAGCATAGTCTAGTACCTAATTAATCAACTGTACGTCACCAGATTGCATCCTGACACATCAGTGATGTAATTGAACACCAAATCTTTGTTACTGATACAAGGATGTCTCATGCACTTGATTTAAGGATTCTTCATTCTTTGAATGTATCACCAATTTATATCCCCCACAAATACCTATTTTAAATGTGTCGCTCTTTACTAAAAATATGTTTCCATGACACTTCAATAATCATGCCTTTTACCATGTTTGACCAAATACTTATTAAGTGCTAATGTGGCTTGTCAAGTTGGACATAACACTTTTAGGTGTACATGATCCTATAAATCCTTATGAGTCCTAGTCTTCAATGTTAATCTATGTTGAGAAAGACCGACTAAAATTACATGAGATACGACATGCAAAAGGGACAATTTGTTTAAGTGTAACATTCTTGTTATTAAAAATTTATGAACAGCAGGTTTAGAGCATTCCCTTTTTACCTTTTAATATAAAGAAAGACATTTTGACATTTATTTGATGGATAAATGTGCATATAATATAGAACGATAGAACCTCAAAGGTATTAAAAGAGCATCATAAACACCAAAAATAGAGAATATCCAACTATATGGTAAACCTGACGCTGATGTCTCTTGTAATGCTTCTGAAATAAAGGAGAGAAGATGCTTTCCGCAGATTCCATAACCAACATCAAACAAACTACTCTTAAGTAGTCAACACTAATGCATAATCAACAGCAGTTATACTGTTAGTCATTACCAGAGTTGAATTTTAGCATGAGCATTTATATTCAGAATATTGGGTAAACCAATAGGTATGTATAAAAGCATAAAAACAAAATAGCTAACTCTATAAAAGAATGGTGCAGATGTCCATATCCGATATCTAGGCACTTTGTGACCAGAATCTTGGGTACAATAATAGGTGTGCTATAAAAGGACCCACACTCGCGATAGAACACCCATAGTCGAGTTAGATTCTAAATCGTACCCAATTGCATGTGTCTTTATTTAGGGACTAGCGGAAAAATTTAGCAGCAATTATTACAGCACATCAGAAGAAATGGTCAGGCAACTGAAACTACAAGGACACTGCTAACCTGATCCATAAAGAGTAGGGAATGCCAAAACTGGAAAGGCTCAAGTTCAATCCACTCAAATAAGTCCCTGCTACAAACAAAGATTAGATAACATGCAATAAAAACTAATGGGATAATTACATAAAACCCCTGAGGTTTGAGCTAATTACATAAAAACCCGGAGATTTTTAAAAATACAAAAAAACCCTTAAGGTTTGATTCCATTTAGACCTTCCCCTTCGTAAGCAAAAAACATTTCAAAAGCCACCTTGATATTTGTAGAAATATTACAATTAACCCCTTAAATTTAAGACAAAATCAAACATGAGGGGGCTTTTTGTAATTTCGAAACATCTCTGGATTCTTTTGTAATTATGCCAAACCTTGGGGGTGTTTTTGTAATTATCCCAAAACTAATTAATCTGTTACAAGTCATTCTGTATGCAGGCAGCGACAAACCTAGTTTGCAGAGTTTTAAGTATACTTTCACAATAAGCTTTAGCAGCAGATAGATCTGATTTTCCTGTATCAATTATAACTCTGCCGAAGCTTGCAAATACAATTGTCGCACCTAATTTGCGAAGCTCAGCCATCAGCAAAGCAAACACCTTTTGCATAACCTGCCAATAAAGATATCATCCGTCCAATGAGTACAAACAAAATAACAAATTTCTTATGTTGACCAACATGCTTTGAATGAAAGTATGTCAAGAAAGCATCAAAATGCTATTTTATCACCTGAAGCATCTGTTAACAAATTTTATAGCCTTTCCATCAAATATAAAGGTTTTTCAAATAAAAATTGCAGCCAGCTGTATACCAATGTTGAGCAATGAAACGAAAGAAATATGAGAAACAATGGCTTTAGAATGTAATAATAGTGTTTTGAATATTATGCACCATTATATTCCTTTTCCGATTTAACAATAACCCTCATGTTTCCTGAAAGAAGAAAATCACCTTATGGAGCATGCGATGGAGGGCAGGGTCATGAAGTTTAGACTTTGGACTGCAATATAGACAGAAAAGGGATTAGTATAAACAATTATGTGATACACTGAATAAAAGTACAGATTCAGCAACCTGCATAGCCATCGGTACAGATTCTGCAGTATAGCATCTGCAAACACATTTCCAGATGTAACTGCATCAGCAAGGCATCTTTGGATCAACTGTTTGAGAACACGAAATGCAGGTGCACAGGAAGTTTCCTCATCAAAACAATATTGTTTCTCAGAGTTATATGAAGCAGGATTCATTTCCTGGTCTAGACCAAATAAAGCACCTCCTTCCATTTCATTCAGTTGGTTACTTTTCAGAAGAGCATTGACAGCTAGGTGATGGATCTAAAAATAAGTGCAAGATGAATACTTTAATTGCATGCATACAAAAGAAAAAAAGAAAAACCAAACTGAAGGGGACGGGAACAAGAGAGAAGCAGCTTAAACCTTAAGCTCAACGGTAACTTTCCTATATGCACCAGGATAAGTGAGAACAGGTTGATTGACCTGGTTGAAGAAAACAGTTATTAACTCCCAGACACCAAACAACTGAATAAGAAGCATTCTTCCTATAATTCACATTTAACAAATACATGTATTTAAAGAGTGTTTTTAAAAGATTTTCAATCCCACATAGGAAACCAAAACAAGTTTTATCCTCTTTATTAATATGAGACCATTATGGGCTTAGTAATAATGGGTCAAGAGAATAAGGAGGCCTCGCGCACATAAAGAGCTTGGCCAAATTTGCGATTTCGAGTGTAAAATCGCCGATTTGCCCCCCCTGCGCGCGGGCGATACGGGCTCGACCCGATTTGTTTTGCTACTTTAAAATTAACTTTGTGAAAACTTATCTTAGTTTGACCATTTTAAATCTTATCTAAATTCTAAAGAATGCCGTTCCTATTAATTAGCAAGTGGGAAGACTATTCTTGTTTATTCAAAGTTTGTTCCTACTATCTAAAAGCTGAAAATTGCAATTCCTTATCTCAAGGCTGCTGAACGTGTGCAGTTGAAATTTCTGTTCCTATTCTTTTGCCTCATTTAAACGTGGTTTTTTAATTCCTTTTTCTGAAAACCAATTCTTCCTATTTTGTGGGTGTTAGCCGTTGGCAGTGGCTTTATATATAGCCCTCACTTGGCTGAATTAAACACAGAAAAAAGAAGAACCCCATCGTCCTCCTCTGCCATTTTCTCTGCAACTTAATAACTTGCTGGGTTACTATATTATCACTGCCATTTTTCTTACCTGTTGAATCCTGGGGGAATTACCAAAATAAATTCCTTAAGGACAGTGCATTCCAAGCACGCGTCAGGTTTTTTTCGAGTTTATAAAATCTGATTTCCTCCATTTCAGAAAACAGAGCACGCAGGTTTTCTGTTTCGCAATAAAAATTTGTCTGCTCCAATTTTGTTCGCTGTTTTCGAGCTTCTACCGCATATTATACAACAATACAGAACTCACAGAAAGAGTCAACACGCCCAGGAAAAGATAATAAGTCTCAAGTCCAAATCACTCACCTCGTCTATGAAACATGGTACTTCTTCATTAGTGCCTCCCAAGTCTGGAATGCCATTATCAGATATCCAAAGAACCTGTTAAGATCCACACGATTTAATATTCAAAGTTTCATAAAACATGCTTAAAATGTGAAATGCAAGCAGCCAAGTGCTCATTACATTGCTTTACGTTTATACATCTCTGATGGAAGCAAGCAAAAGCAATTATAATACAGTGATGAAGAAAGAAGACCTGTTGGTGATCACGCAATGCTCTCGACAAGAAGATATCTGCTGTATGCATGAGCCAATCAACTTCAAAATTTCCCATTGGAACCTGTTCATACAATATTATTCTTCGTAAAGCAATTGAAACAGAAAATACACCCAATATCCAGTAGATCATTAACAAATGAATGCAGCAGCTTTTACATGGGCATATCGTGAAAGTGTAACTCTCTCATTCAACCATTGTGATGATGCAGCGCATCGTTGTATTCCAATTTTTGCAGCAATTACTTGCCAACCAAGAGCCTATACAAATAGACAGCAACATGTGAGAACAGATTACGGAAATAAAATTCACAGACCAAAGACAGTGTCTGAGTCAGAATTTTTTTATCACCTGATATTGGCTATCACGGGCATTGCAAGGGATGGTGACACAAGGAAATTCTTCTAATGCCCGTATGCCAGACTTCAATAACTGGATATTAGGGCACTCTATAACAGCAATTACAGGTCCATGATGCCGGTGTCTGCCAATACCAATATAAACAAGTCAAATGTCGATCCATGCATGCCACGGATTTTAGCCGAAGAATACAAAGAAATGTAGAATTTTCCAACTCATAAGAAACATAGTTTGTTAAAAAGGAGGAGACCAGAAATAAAACAAATAATACAAAAAGAAAAGCACAACAAGACAGCAAATGCTCCAAGAAAAACAAAACACTGACTCACTTGCGTTAATAAGTTCTGGCTCTTGCTGCATCTGTTAGAAATTTTGCCTTTTCAGTGCCAGTTATGTTCTAGTTTGAGTACCAAACTTACAATTAAAAGGGGCAGCAGTCTGCAAAATTTTCCATATTGCCTTTTCCATGTTTCATGCAGCTAACACAAGTTTTTCCATGTGAACAATTTAGAGAGAAATATTTCTTCGTAGAAGCATATGCATGATAAAGTTTACTCAAGGTATTTGTGAGGGTGATCTTGTTCAGGTAAGAACAGATCCAACTATGCTAGAAGCTTGAAACAAACAGCCACTTAATATTGACATGTGAAATGATTAAGAAACAGGAAGAAAAACCTGTATTCGGTTATCATCCTCTGCAAGTTTCCTTGGGCATCTTTGACATACCCACATAATCCACCTTACCAAAAGCACAGTACAAAGAATCAATAAAGTAGCACCATTATAAGGAAAAAAATGATTTTATCCTTATGCCCAGCAAATTTACCTTGAATGTAACACCTTCATTTGGCATGGGAAGTTGAAAAGATAATGCTTGGCTAGCTTCACGAAATTGTCTTTCTAGCATTTGAGGTGATAATTCCTTACTTTGGAAAGGACTGACAACCACAACATATATTTGGCTTGATGCAGGAAAATATGCAACGTACATAGCTCGGCTATCAGAGATGCTGAAGAAAAATTAGTGTCAAGTGTTAAATATATATGTTACATCAACAATTTGTTGCATCGTAATAAACAAAAATAACATGAAAAATCCTATGAGGCAACATAATCAAGAGAAAACGTAATTCCTCGCGAGTAAGATTAAGAATGAATATTAGCCAATAAAACTTGAAAACATACTATTTTCACAAGCCCTTTTGGACAAACTGTCTGCCAACACCATGTTATATGTGCCATAAAATGGAAATAACATTCCCAAACTATAGCACACGTATTCCCCAAAATAGGCCAAACAACTATTTTGTATTACATATAGTTACCTATGATACAAGTAGAAGAAAGAAATTGAATTTTCCAGATACGAGCACTCGGTGGTTGTCTTCATATGCAATTCGTCCAAACTCCAGCCATCTTGAAAATTTCGTTTTTTGGCTGACTTGTCCACTTTACAGACACAACCAATCTGAAGTATAGCACTAAACTCCAGTGGGATCTTTGATTCATATATTCCCTGTCAAAGTTTCACACAGTCGAGTTATTATTATCAGAATATGAAAGCAAATTTATACTTGCTCTGAGAGTAGGTAGATACTAGATATGGTATTTTATTGCAATTTTCTTAAGACATCATAAATTATTTCATGACACAATAAAAACCTGAGGACAAGAGCTTTATATTCAAAAACCTGGGCTTAGCTACTTTCAATATGTGATCGTTTTTTGTTACAGTACTAGGCAATATTGAGTACAAACTAATCATTCAGAATAATTATATCATACTTTAGAAGCGGAGACATAATGCAGTATGGATCTGGAAGGCAGTTCACTAAATGGATAATCATTACCCCACCCACATGTGGAAAAAGAAAAATAACACACAAAAACAAGAGCGAAACAATTTCACAGGAGTAGGAGGATATTGTTACCTCAAAAGTTCTACTCTTGAATACGAGTATGGTCATTAAAATTCAAATTAGAAACCAAATGACTAGGGGCAGTGCAGCGAAGTAGCTGGAACGTAATGAAGCCTTACACAAACATGAAAAGTTGATTTTGCTTACAAGTTTCAGCCTAGAAGAGAAAAGTACCAGCTTCATTTGATATTGCTGAAAGTTTACCATAAAACAAAATATGCCTTGTTGTGAGGGAACTGAAAATTTTCAAAAAGGCTATTTTGATCTATAGTTTTCTCTTTTGGTTATGAAGTATGACTCAGTTGCATTTCCAAATCCACCCTTCCTAATAGCAGAATATACCACGGGGAAATATCACGTGACATAAATGGTCAAAGATATCAGAAAATTGTTCAAAGCGACTCCATGAGGCACATGACGGCATCCAAAGAAATACTTAAAAGGATTTTAACAGCATATGAATCTGGGTTAAGAAAAAATACCTCAACTTCAGGATCTGCAAGGTGAGCTGCCAGTTTCTTGCTTTCGGACCTAAATTGGTCTTCATCAATTGTAACCTTTGAAGAAAAACAATATTAAACAATAATATCAATCAGGAAAATTCCGAATCCCTGTGATTGGAACATAACTTTCATGTAACCTTTAGATAGCGTACCTCAATCAGGTTGTAGCTTTGGTGTCCATGGGGAAGAATCTTGTTCACACGCCTTCCAGGGAATTCTTCTGTTACGGGGCTTTAGAGTTCAGGTAAAATAACCTGGGGATTAGTATGGGAATCTTACACATTGTTCCTTCTACAACTACCCAAGCAAAAAACTGGCCATGTAGTGCACTAGGTACAAGCTGAATAATCTGACAAAGAAAATTACATTCAGCACTCATTGAGGAATAAATATAGCAAACTGAGAAATAAAAAATGTAATAAGTCAAAAAAGAAAAGAAAAGAAAAGAAAAGAAGAGAAGGATTTAAATTCTTAAAAAATGCACCACCTGCCAATGACAGCGTGTAAGTGCTAAGTCATGCCTCTGAAAATAGGAATTGACCCCAACTCTGCCTTGACCCTGTTTGTGATTGAGAATGCTGCTGGGCACCTCAGCACCATTAATAAGGTTTGATGTCCTAGATTTGTCTAACCTGACAAAATAACATATCCAGCGTAATTATCAATACCAACAGATGTAACAGTGACTTCATACTGATTTACGACCCTATAAAGAACCAAATACAAATATCATCTGTCAAGTTGGTATGAGATAAATCATATATACATGATGACGGCATATTTCTAAGAGACATCAGCAGCTTTGAAGAACAGAAGGAATCAGCTTATTTCTCTCTCCTCTCTCTCTCACTAGCTTTGAAGAGCTGGACACTTGATTTGCTTGAACTGGTATAGACATACTAAAGAAGCTGCTCTCTTTCACTCTCACTCTCTCATAGTTGTGCCAATCAGACTAAATTATGAAAAAGAATACCTTTGACGTTTCCTTTTCTCCCGAGTCTCTTTCCACTTTCTCTTCCTTAACTCCAGCCATCCTCGATAATCAACATTTCTATCGATACTTTCTTCAAACACCTCTTGCAATGGTTGAGCTGAGTGCTTATCTCCAATTTCATCTCTATCATTCTGCTCTGAGCTTTCTACTGTATTACTTGTTTTGACTTGATGCTGTTCATTATTGATCCCATAGGAACGAACAATAGGTTGAGGCTTAACTTGATGAGTGTTTCTAGTGTTCCTAAAGTCTTCCATGTCTGTAACATTATGTTCATCTGTTGCGTGATCATTGGCATGAGGATCACCACACACCCTCTCAGCATCATCTCTTTGTTGCCTACTGAATATGTCAACCAATTTTCGCTGACGAAATTTATCCCTCTTTTCACGAACCTTCTTGTGTAGCCAATCAGGATGAACCACCCTCGGGACAGGATTCGCAACCTGACAAACAATCCACTTCAGAAACAAAAATGGGAAAAACAAATATCCTATTCGGCAGCAGTAAAAAGCATCTCTACCTTTTGCATAGCAGCAGGAATTGTGATAATTTTTGAATAGCCGAACTTAGCCTTTGTTTGTAGTATGACCAATCAATAATTGATCGGATGCCAACATCTGAAGAGACTTTGCACCACTTTTTCACATAGAACTTCATAATTTCTGCAAGCATTTTCATACCAGCATAAGCACTTGATTTATGCAGCAATTTTTTTTTTTTTTTTTTGTGGGGGGGAAACAGAGAACCATCAACCACATTTACCTGCTTCAGTCTCAAAAATTGCAACAGGAACAGCACGCTCACTTACTGGTGTTCCCTGCTCAAAGTAACACGTCAATGACCTTAAAGTCCAAAAACAATTGAAACCTTGAAAGAGAGACAATCGATGGAGAAAACATGAAAGTCTATCTACAAGAACAAATACTGGGTAAAGCATAATATAATTGATTAATGTAATATCAAAAGACCAAAATGTACAGCACTAACAGTTCATGTCCAATTTTATGTCAAATGCATGATGTTAGAAATTTTCAAGCAGTAAATAATAAAGATAACAGTTTTACTGAGTTGAAATTCAAAAGTCATACAATTTGAATACCTCATGTTATTTCCATAAGTTTGGAGAAGGGCATTTGGATTCTAGGGGGTGGGAGATTTTAAATAATCCAGGTCAGAAGCCAGTAGGGTCCAAATTGTGCACGTACTGGCTATCATGATATAAAATCTACTCAAACAATCCCAACTTAGTCGATTTCAAACAGCACGTCCTAACTGCCTGTGTTGTAGTGAAAACAGATAAATTGCTTAAGAAAGTAGAAGACCATCAATGATCTCTTTTTGTAACTTTACCACTGACTCTTCGTTATTTGTAAAGTATACTTCAAAAGTTCAAGGTGCTAATTTTATCTTATATTCCCTTTACAACTTTCAAAATCACCGCAAGGGTAAGCATGAACTTATCAGTAAAATCCCATCTGCGGATAAATGAAAAGCAAATATCCATAGCCTTGATGATGCATGTCTCACCAGTTCTTCTTATACTAAATGTCATTTGGAGAATTGGATATAATCCCACTATTATTGATGCACACCTTTGCTCATATCAAAGTCATTTCTTCATTGTAATAGATCGTGCAGAAAGGAAATCTACTAAATCAACTGACGAGTATCAAGTAGAAGACATTAGAATCTTATATGGCATTCGGACCAACTCTTGAAACTGCTATTCTTAACATTTCCATGGAAGGAAACATATTTATATTGAAAGCAAACAATAAGTTGAAAACTCTATTTTGTGTTATTGAATGTCATGTCATATTTGAATTAGGTCAAAACAAAAAGAAAACTCTCAGTCAACAAACTTGAATGATTCTGTACCTTTGGTTCACATGCAACTATATACTGACAGAGCAAACCTTTGTCTTTAACCATCGCATCCCCAAGGAAGTCAGCTAAGCGTTTAGCTGTGGTCACTGCACAAGACTTTTGTTCACCGTAGTCTGCTAAGGACTTGCTCATTGTGCTAGATTCTGATATATAACCAAGTAATTCACTATCTGCAATGTCTTCTCCCTGATTCTGAAATTATAGAGATTTGGGCAATTAAATTTCATTGAACAATTCCACTTAAAACATATTTTATAAATAAGAAAATAATACAAATTTACTGATGCTACTCGATCAACTTTGGTAAGACACGCAAAACAACATTATGCAATCTCCGACAAGAGTTCAACATGATGGATTTACAAAGAAAGTTTATTCTAAATTCATGATAAATGAAAAAGAAAAAAGAACCGAGTAGATTAAGGCAAACAGTTCCAGTCTACTCAAGTATGACAATGAGATTGAGTACTTACAAATATATATATATATATATATATATATATATAACAAACAAAACTTTATGGTGTGTTTCAAATGTTAAAAGGACTCACTATCGAACTTAGTAACGTACATCAAGAAGATCAAGCCAACGATTTGCAACAGAAGCAACAGCTGAATAGCACTCTTCTAATGTTGACCCATGAAGAAACTTATCAAATAGCTCAGCCTGCAACAAAGCCATTCGGTGAGCTCATGAAGCAAGTCTGTGAACAGGAGAAATATGGCTGCTTTATCAGACATTGATATAACTTCGGACAGCTCTGGTAGTGGCGAAAGAGGTATTCCTTGAATCAGTCACTATATCAAGTGACTAAGATCCAACCTCAAGGTCTAACTTAAAAGTCAGCATTATTAGGGTAATGAGAATACAATTTATTAGAACATGAAAACAGAGTAAATTAATCACGAAAATTTCGAGATGCATAATGTTGAAAACAAGAAAAATCTCTCACTTCACAAGGATCCAACCTCAAGTCCAACTTAAAATTCAACATTACTAGAGTAATGAGAATACAATTTATTAGAACAGGAAAACAGAGTAAATTAATCACAAAAATCTCAAGATGCATAATGTGGAAAACAAGAAAAATCTTTCACATTACAAATATTGTAGCATGTGCCACTAATCAAGGCAATACCTGGAAAACTTTGATGAGCTTTAGCTCACCTCTACGCTTGATCTCAAAACCCTTCAGTTCAGCCAGGGTGCCATCATCATTGAAAACTGCATAACGTTTCTTGATCAAAATCCCTTCCTCCTTGGAAGCAGGTATAATCATTGCCTATACACATAAACACTTTGAGATTAATATGACAGGACCAATAAATCAGACACATTGATCCAATAAAGTAAGTCATTATTAAACCATGGGTTATCTCATGTATTCAGTCCGCATCACCTTATACGGTCCATCCACCTCAAACTCAATTGAGCACTCACTGTGTGTTGTATATGTCTTACTGAAAGGATCTTTTAGAGTCTGCAAGAAACAATATTTGGCACTTAGCTCCTTATTTGCATGAATTTTTTATTTTGGCCAAGCTTAATGACAAAAAGTTTATGGAGTTGTCACAATAAGTTAACAAAATGGAACTTACAGAAATATTAAAAAGAGGTTTAATGACTAACCTGGTATTGATCGTTGGTATTGTTTCTAGCCACATCAACATTAAGCATGACACACGGATATGATATTGTCAACTTCTTCTTTGAGTCTCTGATATATATATATATATATATATATATATTCCATAAAAGATGATCAGCATCTCCCAAAACAACATTCAGACAAGTAAAAGTAAATTGACAACCTAAGCACACCTAAAAATAGTAACTATTCAAACGTGGTGCGCAGAAACTTCAATCTATTTATATTGATGAAAGATCAAGTCAATTTTTGTGGTAATAAAGGTGTAAAAGCAACTGTCTATTCAGTAACTAAAACCACACCTTGTCTTAAATGTGAAATTCTCAGGGAATGACCCTGGTAGCGCACACCAGATACCATCAGTATCTAACTCAAGAGGCCTCCCAATTCTTTCAACCAATAATCGAGCATTCTGAATTATTTTCGCTCCAGTATAAGTAACAACTCCGGCCATTTCCATGGAATACCATCTTGCACCCTGGGAAATTCAAAAGTCAACCAAGATACATAAAAGCCCAAACGATTCATAAGACAGACGGGACTACAAGCAATGGAAATCTGAGGGCATACTTGCGCATAACATATCCATAGAAGGAGTTGAGAATGCACTTATGGGCAAGTTGCAATGAATCATAGAGGACTACCATGTCCTGTAAAAGTAGGATCATTAGTGTTACTTTCATTTCAATAACTTGACTTAATGTTACATTGGGTTGAGAGATTGATACTTGTGCTTCCTGGATTTTAATAGAATTCCCACTGGCCTTTGCTTCAGACAATTTTCCCTTCCAAACTTTATTCAGCCCCTTGTATTCATACCTTCTATCTCGAAAACTATAGCCAAACAAAGGAGATCACGGTTTTAAATAAGAAAACTTAGCATGAACTTTTCAGCTAGTAAATACATGAAAGCTCCTCCAAAGAGCAAGTGCAAAATAGTGGATAGGAACTGTTAAAAAAGAAAAAGAAAGTGAGAGAAAATTCTAGATGCCTACCTGCGGACAGTGTCAACATAAAACGGATTTTCACGCATGCAGATCCCTGCTTCTCGAAGTTCGGTAATAGGTTTATCTAGAACTCTTTTGTATGCCTAAGAAATAAAGACAACTATAAAATCTGTCACAGACACTTGTCTTAATTTCAAATAAAGGGATGCAGACAAAGGATGTATACCTTTTGGCAGTATTTCTTTAGACGTTCTTTGAGTTTCAATTGTTGGTCTGCTTTAGGCAGGTCAAGGAAATTTGACTGTTTCCTATTCATGCTATCAACAATCTCAGATTCAATTTGCCTCTTTATATGATAGTAGTCACTGGTCAAAAAATAGTGCGAACAAGTACATTAGTATATACTTGTAGCAATCTCAGATTAAATTCTCCCAACAATTGAGGAACATGAATCAAACCTTCTCTTTGCCATGTATGTCTCTCCACGCCAAACCCATTCGAGCTTCCTAAGGCAATTTTTGCCCGGCCGATTAAAATCACATGCAGTGCATATCTCATCTGTGACTATTGAGGGTGGCTAGAAATTGGAAGAAGAAAACTCAAGTTAACTGCAAGTTACATCTAAGATGCTGACTTGATTGATAACCAAATTTCCATATGATGCCTTAATTGTCAGCCTAAGTGAACTAGAGCAAGCAATCGATTGAAATTCTTCGTCACTGAGTATTTTTACCAATAAAAGCAGAAGTTTTCTCATGAGCAGTACATCCATTCAATAAAAAGGAAATCATATAACATAGGCTAAAAAGTATGAAGACCGATTTTAGTTAGAGAAAACTCAGAACTAGGCAACTATAAAGATTGCTCATTCACCTGTCATTAAAAACTCTAATCAGCAACACAATTTTCATGACTTCCAAATGAAAATAGATTAAGTTTCATGAGTTTTTCAGCTTTACGTCAACCCAGTCACCTTTTATTGCTAATGTGCATTTAGGTCATTTTGCTAGTATAGAACAGAATACCATAAATCAAGCAGGTCTATGGATCATATTCCGATGATAGTATAAAATCTTGGTTTTACACATGTATACACTTGCTTTCTCCTTTGTGTAAACAATTAAATAGCTCAAAATTTAGTTTCTCGATAAGAGAGGTGCTAGATGAAGTCATCTCATTTCATTACCTGAAGCCTGTTCGTCAAAATGATGTTTGGATACATTGCAGCAACATCAAGATGATATGATGAGAGGAAATCTTCGCGTATGGGCTCATCTCGCAATTTCACCAGCTGCACATTGGAGCGCAGACGCAAACATAAAGTTGCAGGTCATGTCGTAGTTTTACAGGTCTATGCAATTTGTAACATTCACACAGGCTTAAAGATAGCGAAAGGGAAGAACTTTACCAATTTGCAAAGAACTCAACTCTTGCACAAGTGCCTAAACATTTACACACTACTAAAGCAAAAAATATTTATATAATACATGTTACATGAACATAGGTATGCATAAAGCACCTACACACAAAACCATTCAATTTGCAACATTTTTATCATCGCCACGTGCAAAAGTCTGCCTCATATAGGCAAGTTTGTAGTACATGGGATCGCCTCCAAAGCTAAATGATAAGAAATAGAAGTAAGAAATTATGCTTTACATCAATAAAATTAAATACAAAAGATGAAACTAAGCAAACTCCTCTGATCTCTCCTTCACATAAAGCGTAAAATAAGAAAGCAGGCTTCGCATAAAGAAGGTTGTGTACCTTTTCTCTGATAGCATTCTTTACTTCGTCGTAATTTGAAACTGTTTCTAAGTCCATCTTTCCCTCCACTCTAATAGCGTATTGCAAGTCACGGTCAAGGTTATCTAGTAGTTGCTGAAAGGATAAGTAGTCGGACTTTCAGTAAGATTAAACAAGCAAAGAAAGTTGAATAGAGTTACAATACTTGATTGATTCAAAAAGTGGCCACAAATTATTTAAACGCCAGTTATCTAGCAAGTCAGAAGCATGTTGCTAAAATAAGCATAAATGATATGAAAAAATAGCACCCAAACTAGATTATTACTTTAATATTCAATCAAAAAAGCAAAGACTTTAACCGAATTCCAAATGTGTGAGATATAGCATATGTTGATGGATTAGTCATTCAAGAAACAAATGATAATGATTTTCAGAATTCCAAAGAATGACTCTGCAGATTGCCTTTGATGATCTGCACCGGACAGTTTGCATATAATTTGAAATGTATTCACTTACAGTTACAGTCACTCTAGCATTTTATTGTAGTCTTCTAATCATGAGGCTTAACAACAAAATGAAGTTGAATCTTTATTGAAGAGGAGCTGAGACAGATTACCTCAAAAGCAGCCGGATCGAGCTTAAAACTTGTAGGAAGATCAGATCTGAAAACCCCACTTTCTAGGCATTCCACATGGCCACCAATATATGTCTCACTCTCAAGGAGTTTATTACGGTAGAACTTCTCCGTATCAGATTGGTGTTTATTAGGGCAGATAACATTTGCTTTATATGCCTGCAAGCATCAAACGAATAATGATGTATCATTGTACAGATGAGAGGAGGGCTTAAGGAGGTCAGGGGAGCTGAAACAGCTCATCTTTTGTTTCCCATTTTTTCTGCTCTCTTTTCTTTTACTTATTTTTGGTCACGGACAGTGTAGAATATGGGAGTAGCTTGAGAGTCTTAAAGGCATTAACTCAAAGTATAAAACCAGTAAATAGGAAAAATATTAAATTAGCAAAAGTACAATTTATTCTTAAGATGTAAGGAAAAGTAAGGCAATATAAGAAGTTTCAACATCGAAGCGTAAGTATATACAGCTTCAATTATTCACAAGATGGAAGCTGCTAGAGAGGCCAAAAGACAATAATTCAAAGTATAAACCAGTAAATGAGGAAAAAAACACAAGCATAAGCATCAACAGACAATGTATTGTTAAGATGTAAGAATTCCTCGGTTCTTTCTTTTTTCCCTGAAAAAACGAGAAGGGGGGAAGGGGGTGGATCAACCAATTCCACAATCATGGTTATTGCTGATTTGAATTTCAATTTAACAATGCAATAAATAGTCCATAAGAGGATAAATGGAAGAATATACTAGGAATAACAGAAAATATATATATATATATAATTATATATATCGGACTTTTTAGTCCATAAAGAAGGCAGTATAAGAAGTTTCACAAAAGCATTAATCACCTGGACCATAAGAAGCATTTCGCAGAGAGTCCCACTTCCTTTCCGTAGAACCTCATCAGGTGGCATGGGAATTATGGTAGCAAGGGAGAAAATGAATGGGTGCACATAAGTCATATACAGGTAGTAAGTTGAAACAGCATCAGAAACAGAATAGGATGCCATCATCTGCAAAGCCATAACAAAGGAAAAACGAGAAGTTGAAACCAGTGGAAGTATTCTCGAAGGCAGACTGTCGAACATGATAAAATGGTTCAATGAAAGTACTGAATGACAATCAGAGCTCACAAGTAATCAAATTCAATAAGAACTAGTTTAAAATACAGCGTCAAGTTTTATTGATAGCTTGGCAAATTACGAATACAACACATTGCTTCATTTTGCCAGTTGGAAACATAAGGGATTCTTTCCAATTAAATGCCTCCATTTGAATCTGGGTGGTAAATCCACCTAAAACTCAATCTGCAGAAACAATGCTGGTGCAAGTTACTTCAAGGAAGACTAGAAGAACAGTTATTCCCTGATAGTGAATGAACTACAGCTAGTTCATGATTTTATTGAGCAAGGCAACTCATAGTAGAGAATTACGTTTTGTAATCCCAAAAGAAGCTGCAACTACCTGGTATAAATTAATGCAAGGCTGAAGTTTAATTTCAGAAGTAAACCCTCAGACTGTTAGACATCCAACATACTAAAGATCTTAAGTCCATGAGCAATGGTGCCGGTGCAAGCAGACATGCATAAACAACACGCACACTGCTATAGAGTCGACACAGTTTCCTGAGCAATTTGACATTGTAGACCAAGACCAAGCACAATTAGCTTGTCCTAATTACGGTTGTTAAGAAATTTAGGTTTTTTACATCAGCACTTTAAAGGAAAAACTAAAATAGTAACAAAGTAGAATACGCAATTTAATGATTGTTGCTTCTCACTTGGAAAAGTGCAGTCTCTTAGATATGATAACAAAATTCTTCAAATTTTTAAAAGCAACTTGAATAAAATATATATTTTCATAGGGCATTGGAATTCCATATGTATCTTTATAAATAGTATTGTGACAAAATTTCCCAAAATATTTATTTATTAATCAATTGATTTCCACATTTTAAGCATGTTTACTTAAGATTAAATTAAATACCATCTCTCTTTATTTCTTCCATACATACACATAGTTTTACTAAATATTATAATTATCATTGACAATCTTCACACATAGCTACATTATGTAGACCAGATTTTGACGAATATTTTCCAAACCATCCATTTAAATGAATTTTAAGAGCTAATGATCCAAGAACCGGATTTGTTACTATGCTTCTAAAGACTAAAAGGATGTTGAATCTTCCATAACAGGTATTGCAAAGAACAACTCTGGCACCATATAAGAGCCCATATTTGGTATCTTATTTACAAGAAGATAAATGTTGAACTTAGAAACTGGAAAATCTTTATTTGATGATAAATAGCCAAACATATATGTTCCAGGAACCACAAGCATTCCTTCGCCATGACCAAAAGATACATAAGAATCACTACTGGAGTAAACCTTCTTCAAGCTGCACAAGATCTTATATAGTGATATCTGCTAGCTTAGTTGTTTTCATGAAATTACAAGCATTGCAATACTTCCTTCAGCGTGACCGTCCAAAAAAATAAAAATAAATAAGTAAATAGATGAAGATAAAACCAGCTTCAAATTGTAACTACACAGTTGCATGCATGTTTATTCTGTCTGCTTCTGTTGTTTATAATCAATTGCCATAAGAGAAAAACACGTTCATACTAAAACCTAGTAATATTATTACGAGAGTAATTCTGCAATTTCTTGGTCCATCCAAAAATAAGCACATTGTCACGGACTTGTTCTGGTGGGCCGTTACAACATGATCTGTATCTAATATATTAGGACCACTCAAGTATTTATTGATCTGACTGAATAAGAGAAAGCACTAGTGTCAAAATTTGAAGTCAAATAGACCATACCTGGGGTCTTTCCTTTGCAAAACGAACCATATCCTCAGGATTGACTTCCAATGGATCATACCCCAGTTTGGCTTTTGTCACAGCCTGAAGATATAAACGTGGCTAATTTAAATGCAAATCTAATAGGAATTCGACATCCTTAACCATAGCTGGATGAGATTAAAAGACAATCTAAACCATAAAAAATTGAAACCATTTTTCTGTGCATCTAATACACATAATGTTACACATAACAGAACACATAAAACTACATTCCATGACATCAATTCAGGCTTTCACTAGATCTGACTCACACAAATGCAATGTGATTTGTCTATTATCTTGGAGTTTAATTGCATTCAAATTCAAAAGAGCCAGACCGGTACATCGTTCGAACAACAGAAACTATTTCTCATGATATTATACTCCTGGAAAATAAGAAATCTAGCAATCTCTATAAGTGCACAGGAGTATCAGGAAATGTTTTTAGAGCTATTTTAATCATATCCAGGTTAGTAGAACCGCATCTTCTTAGTTCTATATTACATACAAAAATCAGGCAATGTTTGGTATGTTTTGCGCGAAGTTAGTTTGAGGAAATTTGTCCTGGGGAATTTTTATTTTGGGAATGGTTGATTGA
The DNA here is from genome assembly GCA_016081115.2 of Rehmannia glutinosa. Taxonomy (NCBI): domain Eukaryota; kingdom Viridiplantae; phylum Streptophyta; class Magnoliopsida; order Lamiales; family Orobanchaceae; genus Rehmannia; species Rehmannia glutinosa. The sequence goes on from JABTTQ020000746.1 coordinate 43,834, forward strand.
TATATTTTACAACTTACAAGAAAGTTTATTAACATTATTTATTACGAATGTGTTGTTTGCTGCGCTTTGGCTCGCATCAACCTTATTTCATAATATATTTTCTTATATTTTAATGTCAAAAATAAGATGATATGCTTAATAATGTAATGTCTACAAAATATAAATATACATATATATAGGGATTGGTTCAAATGAGACCAATCCTTTTAGGTTAGTCCATAAGAACACTTATGGACTCTTGATTTAAAATTTGGATGGTGTAGATCATTTTAGTTAATTTAGGCTTATAAGGGTATAATTGTACTTTTATATTTAATCAGTTTTGTTAATTGGATGGTTATTAGCTATTTTTAAGGAAACATGATCCTGCGCTTTTCGATTTACCCGATTTTTAGGGAAGAAAAATCATCAACTTCAAGTGTTTTTTTCAAAATTGATACTTTTTTCCGCCATATTTGTGAGCAAATCGTTTTATTGTATACTTAGTTCAGTGGGCATGTATACTTAGTCATGTTTTATTGTATATTTAGTTCAGTGGATTTGTATACTTGGTTCAGTGGAATCATATTCTTAGTTATATAAATAGTTTAGTAAGTAGTTTAGTGAATTCGTATACTTAGTTCTGTGGATTTGTATATTTAGTTCAATGGAATTGTATACTTAGTTATATAAGTAATTCAGTGGAATTGTGTATTTAGTTCAGTGTAATTGTATACTTAGTTAAATGTTTCTGTATACTTAGTAATATTTTAATGTACAGGTAATTTAGTGTAATTGTATCTTAGTTAATTGTTTATGTATACTTAGTAATGTTTTAATGTATAGTTAGTTTAGTGTAATACTTTTCATTAATTGTTGCATGATTCTGTTGCCATATTTGAATAATTTGCAGGTTCGAATGGGAAGGGAGAGAAAGGAAAGGTAAATCGCTTGATTATGGGGACGTGATTAATACAAGATTATGTCCCTAATTTTTAGGAAGCGATTCTTATATATAATTTCTTTGGATTCCTATTTTACCCCTACGATGTATATATTTATATGAAAAGCTGTATAAATTTATTTAGATCTTGGCCATTGATTTATGTTTTTGATGGTGTAGATTCGGTCATATGGTCTTACCTAGGAGGGTGGTCTCACAGGATCCCTTCCATATATATATATATATATATAAAATATTGATGCAATGATTTGAATGTGTATATTTACATATAATAATTGAAATGTATATATAATTGAATAGTATATATGTCTTATATTAGTTATACATGTAAAAATAATGATGAAAATATTCTGAAATATTTTTGGGAAAGAGGAAATGTATTATGGAAGGAGGACAGTAAATGTTTTGGGGGAGGAAAATCAAACACTGGCTCAATTTGTCTAATAATAGAGACCATATTATAAGCCAGTTATTATAAACATTATGGAATAAATTCTAACATTTCCAAGAAAAGTAAAGTAAAATTCAACACTTTAGTCCTTGAATAGAGGAAAAAGAAGCATAATCACTAGTAAGAAAATATGTCAGAAGCTATTAGCTCAAAAAATTATAATAGAGATGGAAAACCAGAAAACAATATTTTTGCGAAGTGACCTAAGCGTCAAAATGAAATCACAAGTTCAAACAGAAAGCATTGCACCTTTAAGCCATGGCTTCCTTGAGGGAGATAACTATCACGTTTAACCCATGCAAAACAATCAAGGTGGCAAGCAAATTTGGCACGACATTCACCTTGAATTTTATCACAACGAAATCCAAGCTCCTGGAGTTCAAAAGTTACAAGGGAAATGAGAATTCATGATGTCAGAAAAAGGGAATTTGAAAATAAATTGAAGTAATAACTAGAGCAATTACACCATCAAGCTCCTCAAATGACCAATATTATCGTTTAAGCAAATATCAGAAATTAACTGTTGGTAACTAATTGGTGGAACTGCAAAAGGAGTGATTTAATCTTTAAGAAGCACCCAGTTGAGGCTTTGGAAAGAACACACAACTGAATATCCAAACACACATAATAGCAATTGATTTCTATTTTATCCATCCCAAAATCATGTAACTAAGAAAGAAAATCACGTATCTTTCATGAGCACAAGAAACAGACACAAAGTTTCAAGGCATTACAAATTTCTGCATCCTATATTGGTGGTCAAATTTGTCACAGAAAAAGTTTTCAAAAAGTAGAGAGGATAGAGCCATGGTCTAGGAATTTTCGATGCAAACTAACTGAAGATAACTTAAAGAAACTTCATATGGCAAGCAAACTTACATCATTCATGTTATAACCATGATGGGCTGATCTGCTTTCCAGGAATGGCCAATCAAAAAAATCGCCATTGTATGTGACATATATACCAGGCTTTACATCTTGCATATGGGAAAACCAATATCTAAGAAGTTCTTTCTGTGATAAATGCCAGAACCATAAAGTCATTAAACATTTGATAATTTATTAATTATATATATGTATATATGAATAATATGAACACTATTTACCTCATCTTTCACGTTTTGCACTTTGAAACACCCTTCAAATTCTGGTTTGGGAGTGTACTCTAGATCCTCTATATCCTCTCCAACACACTACAAGGTTTAAATATCCAACTAATTCTCAACTATATTACAGTAAGAGAAATTGATCAGCTTACACATTGAATAAAATAATTCTACCTCCAAAAATTTTAGCAGTGATTAGACTAGGCTAAGGCCTAAGCAAAAAAAAAAATTCGCGAAGTTCTTCAATATAATAGGTCAAATCTAAATGTATTAGCAATCGCTAAAAAATTCACATCTGAAGATGCAATTATAGCCTTTCTTTCATGTTTGAAATATAACAGTAAGTAGAACTAGTCTATCGACTACTGGCGTTAAATAGTCTTTCCACACCTTTTTTCAGTTACAAGCTTTGAGATGCACTTCCCACATTTATCACTACCACCCACCTCCCCATACCTAAAACCCAAAAAAAAACAAAAGAAAAATAGGAGGAAAGGAAAACTAAGGGAAATATGAAGAAAAGTAAAAGTCAGAAGAAAGATAAAAATCTTCAGGAACACATTCGTAACCAATTTTTAATTTGGCATTTTCAACTATTGAATCCTTGCATTAGCAAGCTCAGTGTTCTTGTTCATCCAATCGTTGTTTCAATAAAAGATAATTTGATTTGATTTCTCTTGCAAAATTTGACCTGTTGTAAGAGACGACACAGTCTTCCATTAGCCATTCAAATACCATACCCCCCCCCCAACTCCGGCAAAGGGAGATTTATATTGCAGAGTGAAGAAAAATATGAAATAGTTGCAAATCCTTAACCCAAGACAAAATAAACATGGAAAATAATGGATGCCAACGATGATTATTAACAGATATTAATGCCTGTTACGAGCAAAGATAACTCTTAGTATGTTCTGGTTACCTCTCTATTAATGATGAGGTATCCTTGGCCATCAACCATGTAAGAAATCATCATGACTGAATCATATTCAGCATCCGGGAATTTTAAAGGAAGCTTTGTGGTCTCAATATCAAAAGCACAGACATGAACTTCTGCACGTTGCAACAGATCTGTCCTCTTTTCCACTGCAATCCCAGCACTAGATACACTTACGTCGTACCACTGCCCACATCTTATATCTGAATTATGTTAACTCAAGAATGAGACAGATAAAACATAATTGTAGTTCAGGAATTCATAGGGAGAATAAAAAAATAAATTCTTGAAATATGAAGAAATGAATCACCATTGTCAATGGCAAAGCGGACATGGTAAGGTACATCAAATTCGCGAAGATCATTGATGCAGTCTATGAAATCTTGAGGTCGTTGTTTGCTGCCCACCAAAACATCTTCAGTTTCAGAAAAAGTTTATTTGTCGCGAATTTATGCAAAAGATCAATGTTCTACAACTACATAGTAAATATCATTAAATATTCACTGAAAAATAGAAATGAAAAACAAGTTTTGAACAGAGTTAAATAATTACAGAAATCTATGCCCAAAAAAAGGTTAGCATTACCTTTTCCCTGTCAATATGGACTCGTATGCATCCTCGGCATCCAACTTCGCTTGGTTTCTTTCAACAACATGAATGAGATCATTCTTTACTTGCATCAATTGTTGAACAGTATCAAAAGATATCTTCAAATAACATTTGTGCAAACCAGACAGGTGGTTTTTCTGTGACAAATGGAAAGTATTTCAGGACCTAGTATTTTCAAAATACTTTATGGTACATAGTACATACTAAACCTTTTGCACGTGAAATAACAGCATAAACACAAAAAAAGCATAGTTAAACAGGTTCAACTCAATTGAGATGTCTACAAGTATAAAGTGAAAAAGTGCAGCCGGAAAGAAGGGGCCGCAAAGAAAACAACAATTCAATTTCAAATTTGTGCTTTCACCATCTTTCACTGCGACTGTGCATTCTGTTCATGCAGCTTACCTTCTCCAGAAACAGGTTATGTATTTATAATCCAATCTATTGATCTTTTGCCTCAATATGCCAAAAGCTTCCATGTCAAAGGACAATCTTTGTATGTAGACGAAGACATCAGCCTAAATTTGCATGTAATTAGGTATTAAGAATTAATTAAACTTTGTGGTTTAACATTGGAAATATCCCAGACAAAGGCAAGTGTAAGACGAGGATTCAAAACCATGTGAATATGGCATAAGCTTAACCAAGTCTATTCAATGATGGTTTTCTGAAAGTAACTGGTTGATATTAATGCAAGTCCAAATACACACAACACATCAACAGTTAGCCAAACATTTTTCTTACTCTGCAGCATATAAGGCAGTAGTAAATCCACCTGTAGCTAGACTACGACCCAGAAACATTTAGTGCTATTTTTAAGTGCAGCTAACCATTACATGTTTGACAAATCTTTCATGGATAGTGAGCTCACATACAAAGAAACTATCCAGAATTTGGAGCAGAATGCTTAATGAATGTAATGTTCTCACCATCATAGGAATATATGAAAAGGACCAGCATCAGCTCAGGATATTAAGGTACAGGATACTATCCAGCAGTAATGGTGTGAGCAAAGAACAGAAACATCGATTCACTCATAATCATCCAGGATTAAAAATGGAAGAGCTGACCATAAGAGCACATGGAAGAGCATCCACTCTATACCTTTGTGGCATTTTATGACTAGCATAATGGCTTTGAACAGTAATTGGCCTAGGACACAGAAAGTTTTTAGGTTCTCACTGTATGCATAATTAGACAGAACGTATTGTATCATTTTGGCATTTTCATCTTCTTGGAAAAAAGCTTCACTTGAATTACACCCTTGCACTAAAAAGCTCTGTAAATTGTTGGTGCAATCAATTCCACTTAACCAAAAATTCTCTATGATGAGTCTTTCTTAATCAATAAACACAACTTATATTTGTAAGATGGCCAGGATCCATCCGTTCCTACTTCAGATAACACTGTTTCTCATTCACATAGATTGTTTTAATGTCTTTTTATGTAACTACCACTAGCTTCTAGCAATTACCTAACTTTACAATATGTTTTCACAGAAAAACAAACAGTGCTAGTAATATCACTTGGGATGCATTTTTGTATGAAAACTTGGCAGAAAATAATATGCAACATTAATAGCTCCAACATAATAAGTTTTAGATAAGAAGAAAAAAACATCCATGAAAATATATTAAAGGTTAGATTTGCTTTACAAGATCAAGATCTTCTTTCTCCACAATTTCAATGTCTGCAACTTGGCCTTCATAGCGCCTTCTCAGGTACGCCTCAACATCCATTTCCGTCTTATCCTATAATCATATTATGCAAAACCTCATAACTGAATAGTCAAATATAGAAACCTCACTCTAATTAAGCTTTAATCTAACGTGTAGCATTCAAGGTTGTATTTACATACCTTGGTGGCAGCATAAAAATATGGCCGGAACTTATGCTTCGCCTTAAACATAGAACCATCCTTCATTTAAAACATACAACAAAAAATAAGTAAACAAACAAATATCATCCAAATGAAAATACATTATTAATTCCTCCAACATATAGTAAAACTCTTACCTGGCATACAAAATACAAATCGACGCAACTGTACACTTTTTGAGTCTCCCTATCCTCCCACGACGACTGTTTTGGAAAACCACGTCAAATTTCAAAAAATGAAAATCA